>CANXYC012639613.1:0-58501 GCA_948193065.1 Aleurites moluccanus
TCATTAAAATAACCTTGAGTGACTCAACAAATCATTTTAAATCAAAATAGTAGATATCTCATATCTTTTATATCTTATATGATTACTTATTCATTTGGTTATTAACTCTTAATACATATGTACATCATATGCACATATCACCAAATATGTCTCAAATCATTATTAGTCTTGAGTGACTCAACAAGCCAATAATATTCATTAAGGCCTACCTATTTAATTAGAAAATACTATTTTCATGAATTGAACATGTTTTGTAAAATGGTTCGGCTTGAGTGACTCAAAAACCCACCACTTGAAAAAACTCTAGTTCATTCCATATTAAACAGAAGACTTAGCCTTAACATTAAATTAAGAGGGATTTCTTTATTTTAATTGTCTCATTAATTTAACCCTAGCATGTATATACTATCTGTATTCATCATCAATATATATATATGATAATCAAATTACATAGTCATGATTATGGACATATCTACATTGACTTTTCGAGCCATAAAAAGTTATTGGTCAAATCTAGGTAGATTCATGAAATTATAATTTAAAATTAAAAAATTGAAATAATATTTACAATAATTTTTGTCTTCAAGTTTTAAGGTACTTATCTAAGTCTCCTTTGGTCTCATTTTAGTCATCATGGGTCTCTGTCTTGAATCTTTTCTAAGTCCTATATAAACTACTTTGCACCTTTTTAAAAATAAAAGCTTTAATACTAACTATTACAGCCACTCAAAAGGTAATCAGGGTGTGCAGTCCCAAATTAATCATATGCGTGAACAATCATATTGGTCTATAGTCCATAACCATACCATCATGCCTAACATAACCATACCATCATGCCTAACATAACCATACCATCATGCCTAACATACACCCTTAGGTTATTTTTAAAAACACTTTAGAGAATTCAATGTAAAAACAATTTTCACATTATTTCCGCGACTTTATCTTTTCGGTTTGAATTTTACTTATTGAATTTATTTGAAATAAATTTCAAATTTATTTTTAAAAGTCCAAAAATTAATTTAAATAAGTTTATGATCATTAAAATAAAATAAATAAAATCATTATTTTAATTTATTTATATATTGCAAGTATCTAATGTTGCAATTTTGCTATTTTCCTCGTATTGACGAAACTTTAACTATTAAAGGTTCCCAATCAGATTTAGAACTTTTAGCAATCAAAAAATTATTTAAAAATATTTTAAATTTATAAAATAAATTAAAAAAAAGTTCTGGATCTTTCCTTTTAATCAATTTAAAAGATTTTACAAAAATACTTTTATATGCATAACTAATAAAATAATTTCGTAAGTTTCGTGCAAAAATTAATTTTATAAAATGCATTTTGGAGTTTCAGAAATTAAATCACTATTTAATTAATAAAGTTTAATAATTAATTAATCATATTAATTTAAATTTAAATACCTTAAGTCCTTCTCTTTTAAAGAAAAGGAAATCCTATCCTAGTTGACTAGTTTTAGGAAACTTCTTTGAATCTAATCCAAACGAACTCCAAATTGAGCAAAGTCAAAGTGTATGAATTTTTGACTCATTAAAAATTATTATTAAATAATGTCTATTTATGTTCATCATCAAATTCAGAACAGTAATGGCTGTCCAAACAGTAGTTGTTTTCAACAAAACAGATAACTGCACAAGTTTTGTAATTCTGCTTGAAACTATTTCAAACGAAATCAAAATTGCATCAAACGAAAGCTCATCATCGCATGATTGATCCAAGAACATAATTAAATTATTTTCATAGCTATTTATGATGCAAAATCGGGTAGTAGCTTAAGCAAAAACTGAAACAGTTTTGATTTACATTAAATCAAACCAAAATACCAACATTCAAAATTCAGTTTTTAATTAATTTTAATCAATCATAGGTTGGCTCTAATACTACGTGTAAGAAATTAAAGGGTCTTTAGATGCAGCAAAAAAGAAAATTTTTAATTCTTTTAGGATCCTATGTAGATTAAAATCAATTCCTTATAGAAAAAGATTAAGAGTTTTACTTTTTCTTTAAATTTTGATTTGAATCACTTTGTTATTTGATCTCCAAGATGGGTTGAAATAAACCTCAATATTTTCAAAATCTCAATGGAAAGCACCAAAGTATCTACGCAAAAATCAAAGATAGAAAGAGAAGGACGAAACCTTTTGTGTGCTAGAATAGGATTCGGCCTTGGTGTTCTTGGTATCTAGGGTAGCCAAATTCTCCTTATTATATTTAAAGAAATTTCGGCTACTGCTAGGTTAAGAGGAGGAGACTCAATTGTATATTATGATCATATCATATTTATAAGCATCTATAATTTCTGTTACTTTGTTATATTTTATTTATTGTGTAATTGATGAATTTAAATTAATAAAGAATATGAATATTTTGAGGAATCCAAAAATTTCTGATTATAGGAAATTGTGAGGTTGATTGCATATTCTTAGAGAAATAATTTGATAAAGTGTAAAATATAAAAGTTGTGAATCTATGTATTAATTATAATTCTATAATATGGCTTGACAAAATTCTGTGTATGTAAGGAGTTATATTTCTTTGAGCAGGACTGGTCTGGTTGAGTATTTCTGCAGGAAGTTTGTGTTTGTTTGGAATTTCTGGGAATGACTGAGGCAAAATGAGCCAGAGGTATAAACATGAAAAATGTTTCTGTATATGTTTTATTGTTGGCTGTAAAATTTCAGAATTTTTGGATAAGTATATCTCGGTGAAGAGTGGATTTTCTTAATATTGTTCGAATGGATTTTAAAGTAGTAAGTCTAAGGGATTTTGGAGAGTCACCATGGTCAGTATAGTTGCCTTTATGATTTGAATTTTTGATATGTTGAGTCTCTGTATGTATATTTTAAATGGAAAAAAGAATTAGTAAGTTTGTATATTTATAACTCATTTGCGAGCTAGTTAAGTATAAGTTGCCGAGGAAGAGTTAAATTCAGTAGGATCTGGTTAAGGCGAGCCGACAAAATACGAGGTGGCATTTTGCGAGCCGACAATGCGAGCTGACGAAGTGGTAAAGTGGCGAGGTGAGATTGCCGAGGTGGCAGTTCGCAAAGAGGAAATTCGCGAAGAGGATTTGGCGAAGAGAGTTTGGCGAAGAGAGTTGGCGAAGAGGCTTTGGCGAAGAGGAAAGGCGAGGTGGCATTCTATGAAGAGGCATTATGCGAAGAGGGAATGTGCGAAGTAGCAGTTTGTGAAGCAGAGTTTGGCAAAGAGGTGAAGAGGCATTGCCAAGGCGGCATATGCGAGGAAGAGTTCGCGAGAAGAGTTTGGCAAGGTAACATATGCGAACTGGTTTAGCGAAGTGGCTTTTGCGAAGTGGCATTGCCAGATCAGTTTGGCGAGTTGGGAAGTGCGAGATGGGAAGTGCGAGGTGAAAATGGCAAGGCGGATTGGCGAGCTAGCAAGCGTGATTTCTGGGGCAGTGGTCTATTTAACCCTAGCAACCCAGTAGCGTTTTTCACGATTTTTCCTTCCTCCTTTCTTCATTAGTTTTCAATCTTTTCTCAGATTAATTCCATTTTATTTTCTAAGGCATTAATACTCAAATTAATGCATTAGACTTCTAGATTATTCTATTTTAAGGCAGAAATCATCAGATTTAAGCAAGAAATCTTAGGAAATTCAAATTTGAAGAAATAAGGTAAATTTTCTTCCAAAAATATTTTCTTTAGATTTATATAAGTCTGTTGGTTAGAATAATTAATATTGGTTGAATAGAATTTATTGCAAGTAATTTGAAGTCATTAATGGTAATTAATGTGGGAGAAATCAGAATTTTGGGACTGTCATGAATAATGGCATGAACAGTAAATCCAAATTAAATGCAGATTTTTCCTTAAGAGATAAATTAAATTAAGGATGGGAATTAAGAATAGAAACTCAAAGATGATTAAATATTCAGAAATCATGTTAAATATTATTGATTTGGAGAAAACCCCTAATTTTGTATATTTGGGAAAAATTCTTAGGAGGAGGAAATCAAAATAATTGAAGAGTTGGAATTAAACAAATTGCTAAGGAAAATTTAAGAGAAATTGTGTAAGAGGTAAGTATGAACATTTCATTTGTTTCTTGCTTCTTTGAAATAATATGATCAAGCACTCTTAAATTTGTTCATCCATATATGTATATATATATGTATATAATGTAAATGACTTGATCAAACTTCTTTGATCAAGTTCATATGCTTCTTACTTGTTAAACTCGATTTGAATGATGATATATGTTGATGGTCTTGCGACCAATATGCTTCTTATGAGATTGAAACCACATGACCCTATGGATAGAACGCTCTTCCCAATGAGAGTAAATTCATTGGTCATAGTGCACGTTGGGAGCCCAGCTGATAGAGTTTTTATTAGTGTTTCACCTAGAGGGGACCATGAGCTCTAGGCGTATGCCTGGCCAAGCATGCATTCACGTTAAGGTAGTAAGGCTACTGATACGTATGTTATGACATGAGATTAGTTCTATCATATGAGATTTGATAATGCCATTCTTTGTGGGCATTTTATATTCTAAATAAGAACCATGATTTGATTTGTGATATGATTTGATAGTGTTAATTATTATAAATACTCTTGTTCCTTTGATTTGATAGTGTTAATTATTATAAATACTCTTGTTCCTTCAAGTAAAAGCTTGGGATTCTTTCATATCCATATATATATAAATATATGTTCACGACCATGATTTGATATTCAGATTCTTGATTTATGATGTTCATGTCTTACTAAGTTGAAGGCTCACTCCTCTTTTGTGGATTTCAGGTGATAGCGTAGCTCGTGAGGGAGCTAATAAAGAAGATCAAACTTCTTGACTCGTTCTTCCAAGAAGTCTACATTGTAATTGTTTTGAAATACGATTATGTATATTCATTAAATTATATCATCATACAATATATATTTGGGAGTATACTCTAGAGCTCCGTAGTCAGTCATTTGAGGATACCAATATTTTAATGTATGAATTGTTACCTTTTGGGTACTCTTGTTCCTTAGTGATGTGAGATGCATCTTTTGATCAGTAAGGAACAAGAGAAAGCTATGAAATGATAATGGTAATGATATGATTGATGTTTAATTGAAATGATCATTGTATGATATTGTATGATGTTTAAAATTGTGTATGAGATTTATGATATGTGAGTTCTACGGGTTTATGGTGGCCTTAAGCCTACCCTTGCCCTAGGACCATCGCACCACTGGAGTTAGAGTGTGACAGTTTGATGGGGTAATAACTACCTCATTAGCCTAAGTTAAACAAAATAGGAAACATATCAGTAAATTACGACTAAATCAAAGTTATATTTAAAGATTTTCTTTAAAATACGTCGAAAGATTCTAAATTGCCTCATCCTTCGAAATATTTGGATGAAGAATTAGTCGCCACTCCTATGATTCTTGTTTAAACCACTCCCTTGAACTGTCAGAATTCTCCTCCTTCTTTCTCATGATTTCCAATAGTGACTTGATGTCCTTCTTAAGGAAGAGAAGTTCTTGTGCTCTATTCGGTCCAGTCGTTCCTACTACTCTTGTTAGATCAACTTTAACAACTTGTTGATAGGACCCAACCTATCATACTTTATTGAGGTAGCAACAATAGTTAGGCAACAACAACAGGAGGTTGGGGGTGAGATTCTGGTTAGAGTGATATGGATGGTAAACCATCTAGCAGAAGTGTTTCAATGAGGACCCTTTCATCCTCCTTTAGAGAAATAATAGAAAGAATCTTTCTTTCAACCTCTGCAAGTGAAAACAATAAATCAATCAAATTAATTTGCAAATTCAAATAATTTAGACTATATTAAGATTAAACTTTGACTAATTCCAAAATTATTTTGAATTATTCCAGAATAACGTTGAATTCTTCTAGATTTAATTCGACTAATTACTAATTAATTTTGACTTAATTTTATCTCATCCAAAAATAGTCAGAGTTTTATCAGAATTATTCCAGAATTAAGTTGAATTCATTCTAGACTATTACAGAATTAGTCAAAACTAAGAAAAATTAGTTGAAGTAATTATTGAATTCATTCGAAACACAAATACTAATATGATTTTCAAATATTTTGTCTTTATGCTGTTGAAGTGCAATTTCATCTTCAACAGAGAAGTCCAACTCCTTATTCTTATAAATGCCTTTATTGTTTAGTGAGAAATATCATTACTTTCAAGTAATGGGATAGTTTCCATCGTCCAAACTTGCAAAATAAATACAAAAACTAAGCTTTCATACCATTAATACAAATGAAGAAATGAATGTATAATAAATCCTTGCATAAAATGCATACAGGAACTTATAAAGTGAGAAGGTTCCGGTCATACTGTGTACAACGGTTTTGATGCCAGAGTGGAGTGTCTTCTTTATGCAATCATAATACACGAAACAATCTTCTTTATGCAATCATAATACACGAAACTATCTTCTTTATGCAATCATAATACATGAAACTATCCCATTTGAATAAATACCAAGCATCAAAGTCATTAGCAAGGAAAAATATCTTCTCCTCCACCCACAAATTAGAGGCCCTCGAAGTTAAAACTCTGGTCACAAAGAATGCAATGACTATTCTAACAGTCTCTTAATCATCTAAATCCATCAACACAGATTTCTTAAAGCAACCAATAATCTAGTTCATAAAGATGTTCCCATCATTTTGCTAACCATATTTCATCCCAATTAAATAACTCAGGAGTATTTGTGTTTCTACGAGGAAGAAACTCAAGACCTCATCATAATCTCCAAATGAAAGACCAGTTACCAAAGCAAACTCCAATTGGCTAAACTTTATGCCCGTCCCATCAATATATAACCATATTGCCATTGGATCGAGTTATTCTTTCACGGTTGTGGCCTCAACTTCCTACAATAAAATATGATGCACAACCTGCAAATGTAGGATTTGTTCTACTATCACATCGAAAAACAAATGTGCAGCGGCGTGAAACTTGCAAATGTTAGCTTGTTCAGAGATTAGCTTATTCTTTAATTCTACTACTCTATCTCCATAATGCGAATAAGCGAACATCTTCACCCTGAACAACAAAAATTTTTCCTTTCTTAGCTACAGACCATGTGTTCTTGGAAACCTACAAAATAAGCATTTAAGCACTTTCAATCTCACTCTGACTAATTGTGAACTGACTATGACTTACGACTAACTTTTTATTGACTCCGATTGATTTTCAACTAAATCCAACTAATTTTTAGCTTACTTCGACTAATTTCAATGGACTTTGATTTTTATATTTTGGGTATTTGAGTCTTAGACAAAAATTAGTCGAATATTAGTCGATCATATATTTCTGTCCCAAAATAATAGATCCAACTAGTTTTCAACTGACTCCGACTCATTCGACTAATTGAAAATTAAAAAAAAGAACACTTTCACTAAATCCGACTAATTTTAGATCAAATTGTAAAACCAAAACATATTGTAAAGCAACAAAAACTTATAAATACTTACATATTTCTTTTCACTAGCCATTGCAAAGAAGATGAACGAGAATGACGAATCAGAGAAGAGAGGTGGGTTTATGGAATTCAAAATAGAGTGGATATCTAGGTTTCTGGGATTTGGAAGAAAGAGAGGTGGATTTCTAGGATTCGAAAAAGAGATGGATGAAGTTATGAAAGAGAAGCAAGAGAAGCAAAGAAATGGAAGAGAATAAACTGTCATATTGCAATAAAAGGTATGGAAGTGGAGTGTGAAAAGTTTTGTTTATCATTGCGCCATTAGAGAGTAAACTTATCCTAAAAACAAGGGAGTATCAAAATTATAAACTTTAAAAGACAAATGACATTTTAAGAAAAAATATCTAATATAGATAATGTCATTTTAGATATTTCCCTTAAAAAAATAACTTTTTTTTTTCATTGTCTAAGTTATTTTAAGAAATTCGACAAACACATTAAAAATTAGTAAATTACATAATTGCACACTCATTAATCTATCCATCTCTATCCATCATCCTTGATCCTCATTGATCACCATCACTTATCACATACAATTTTCATAATTTACCATTTGTCATGTTCTTTTTTCACGTACACAACAATAAATAGAAAAATTTTGGATTCTTATGAATTATTTATTTATAAATATAAATAAAGGACTTATTATTATAATTAGTTGATGTTGGAACTAATATAAATTATTGATTTTTAGCGTCAGCTTGAGTTAATTTTGTTGATACTTTTCTTCATTAAATACATTAAAAAAAAATATATATATATATATATATATATATATATATATGTCTTTGAATTATAGCAAAAATATCATATTGATACTTTTTATTTTCGAAAGCATAAATATAATCTTAAAGTTATAAAAAAAATAGGCAAAGTGCCCCTCCCCGTTATCTCTACTAGCACCGTTCTCTTTTTATTTTTTTTATTTTTTATAAATATATTTAAATTTTTAAAAATTTATAAAATATTCATTTTAAATTCAAGAATTATAAATAAATAGTCAATAGAATCTTTATAAAATGTATTTTATTTTAACATGTTAAAAATTGAAAAATAATTCCTTTTCAATTTAGCATAAATTATTAAAATATAAATTTAATTTCTAAAAATTCTTAAAAATTATTATTTAATTACCAAAATGTAAAAATTATTATTCTCATATATAATTTCACCAAATATAAATTTAATTAATTATATATATACACCCTAATCCAAATATGATAAATTTATAATTATTTCACTTGTTAAAATATTTTAAAATAATTTTTATTATATATTAAACTATTTTTAAAAATATAAATTAAATAAAAAACATAAAATGTGACTTAAAACTAGTTAATTTGAATTTTAGTATAAATTATATTTAATTATTTATTCTTTTAACTACATAAATAATAAAAAAATTTAAATTTAATTATTTTAAATTGAAATTTTATTTAATAAAATTATTTGAAAAAATATATTATAAATATTTATAAATAATTAAATTATTAATAAATGAGTAAGAAAATATAATTAATTAAGTTAATAGTTAATTTAGACTAGGGTGTATATATAAATTAATTAAGTTTATATTTGGTGAAATTATATGTGAGAATAATAATTTTTATAATTTTCTAATTAAATAATAATTCTTAAGAATTTTTGAAAATTAAATTCATATTTAAATAATTTATTCTAAATTGAAAAGGAATTATTTTTAAATTTTAATATGTTAAAATGAAATATATTTTACAAGAATTGTATTGACTATTTATTTATAATTTTTGAATCTAAAATAAATATTATATGAACTTTTAAAGATTTAAATATATTTATAAAAAATAAAAAGAGAAATAGTGTTGGTGAAGATAAACGAGGGAAGAGGCATTCAGTCCTATTTTTTATTATTTCATAATCATATTTGTCCCTTAAAAAATAAAATATTTATATTTATATTTTTACTATAATTTAAGGAGATACTATGTCTAATACACTTTTTTATTGGTTGTTTTCTCATATGCAAGTCCACTTGCCTCTAGCAGGTTCTTCCCTTAGTCAATTTTATTGCTGAGATTTACGTATCTACTCAAGTTTCCTTTTGCCTCGATCTAAGTTTACAAGTTTTCTCCCTCAGGTTTACACTTGCTCCAGTCTATTTTGTTGGAAAGATTACACTTTTCTCCATTAAGTACCCTTGCTTCTTACAGGTTCTTCTCCCTATCAAATACACTTTTGTTGGTCGTTTTTTCCGTCAAGAACACTTGCCTCTTGTAGGTTCTTCTGCCAATCAATTTTATTACTAAGATTTGCATATCCTCAGGTTTACATTTACCACAGTCCAAATTTACATGTTTTCTCCCTCAAGTTTACACTTGTCTCAATTTATGTTAATAGATTTCTTTCTCAAGTTTACACACTTGCCTCAATCCAAGTTTATATCTTAGGTTTACACTTGTCTCAATTAATTTTGTTAGTAAGATTAGTCCTTCATTGCCTCATATAATTTTGTTAGTAAACTTAGTTCAAGTTTGCACTTGCCTCAATGCATATTTATAGATTCTTCTACCTCAAGTTTATAGTTATCTCATTCAATTTTATTAGATTAGTCCTTTTTCCATTTATATACTTTTGACTAGATTTTATTTTTCATACTTCTCCCTCAGGTTTACACTTATCTTAAGTGGATTTCAAAACTTATAGTTCAATCTTATACTTTTGAAAAGATTTTAATCGCTTAAGGTTCATTCTTCTCCCTGATCAGGTTTATACTTGTTTTAGTTGATTTCAATCACTTGTGGTCCATTCTTCTCCTCAAATTTAAACTCTTAATTTCGTCAGTAAATCTAGTCTTCCTTCCATATCTATTTTTGAATGGATTTCAGCTGCCTATGATGGATTGGGCCTGCTAGTTGTTGGTAGCCTGAGTTTAATAATTTTAAAGATGTGAGGTCTATTCTCTATCGTTTATAATTCTAGTCTATCTTAGACTAATCTTAATGACAAATTAGTGTAGTCATTTTTAATCTTTATCTATAAGTAAATAACTCTAAGCTTTATAATATGATCCTTAAATGATAATTTTATGCAAGTAAAATTTTAATAATAATAATAATAATAATAATAATTAAGATAAGAGTAACTCTATTCTCTCGCTAAAAAAAACTATGGTCTCAGCCTATTAAATATCTAATTTTTTTTTATTTATATATCTTTATTTTTTTCTCTTTTCATTATTAATTATGAAATATTTTTATTCAATTTTCTTCTCCTTCCATTTTAAGTTGTCATTCTTCTCAATTTTTTTTTTTTACGTCCCTCGACACTGTCTCTCTCAACAAAACAAAAGAAAAATAAAAAAACCAAAAGCCAACTATTCTTCTTTCTGACTCTGAATACAAAACCTTAATTTTCTCTCTTAAATTTTATTTTCTCTATTTTTTTTTTCAATTTAATAATAATAATAAAAATAAGAATAATTTTCTTATCTCTCTGATACATTCTTATGTTCTTCCCGCTCCTAGAATTTTCCTCTCTTTAATGGCTCTTTATTTATAGTATAACATTTCTGTATATTTGTAATCCCAATCAGTTTTTTTTTTTTCAATCTAAGAATAAACTATAAAATTTAACCCAAGAAAATAAAAAAAAAAAATTGTCAACAATCAAAGTTTGTATTTTTGATTTCTCGTATGATTGTGGTTTCTGAGATCACTGGTGAGGCTGCTAATAACACTACCACCAATAATTTGTATTCCGATGTAAAGCCTATATCGAAATCTGAATTCTGTGTTCAAAAACTTGTGGATATGTTCACAAAATTGAATCCTTTGGCGAAAGAGTTTTTCCCTACTTATAATAACAATTACAATAATTTGACCCTAAACCTTCTTCTTAATCACAAGTATTTTGCTGTGCTACCCAATAAGCAATCAGCCAATGACAATTACCCAACTAATCAAAGGGTATTTTTCTATTGCTGAACTCAGTTTTTCTTTTGAAATGTTTTTACTGTGATTTCTCGTTACTTATCACTTTTGATTTATGGGTTTTTGAAATTCATTTTCATATCTTTTTATTATTTTTTTGTTAATGATTGATCAATATGCATTCATTTGTAAAAATTGATCTTTCTTTTTATTAATTTTTTTTCTCTTTCATTTTCATTTTAGTTATTTTTATTAGACTTAATATTTTATTAATGTCATAATTGTAATCATCCAATGATTATGAAAAGAGAAAAAAATATTTTTTTTTTACTTATTTATACTTTAACTACATGCCCCTCGTTGCATTATTTTTTTTATATTTTTATAAACAATTAATTTTTTATAATTCATCTAACACTTTTAAAAAAAAATTAAAAAAATATTAGTAAGAATATTTACAAAAATATAAATAAGTAAATATATAAATAAACATAAAAATATTTAATCGAGAATTCTCATTTTAATGATATATTTCGTAATAATATTTCAATTTGCTTTGAAATAAAATTAATTATTTAATATAAATGTACATTTTTCTATTTATATTTTAATACTGTAAAAACATATAAAATTATTAAAAAAATATGTTAAAGAAAAAAAAACCATTACGCTATAGAAGAAAAATAATTAGATAAAAATATATGATAAAATATTTACAAATCAATAAAACAAAAACTAACCTCCTTGTCATGTCTTATTTTTAATCATAAATGTATGTAATAAATAGGTGATTTAGATTACAAATAGTATTATTAATTAATAATAATTGTAATAATTTAAATTTAATTTTGATTTAGGTTACAACTTACAACACATAATTCTATATATTTCTAATATATTTAATTGTCATAATGATTATTAATTTATAGTTTATGTTACAACTATTTTCAAATGATAATAGTTAAAAATAAGATAAAAAAAATAGTAAATTACATTATTTTATGAATTTATAAAATATCATAATCACTTCAACCATCTAATTATAAATGATTAATAAAATAATATAATTTAAAAATCAATATTATGTAAAAGATCATAAATGCATGTTTTAAATTGGTGATTTAGACTATATTTTTTTAAATTATTTTACAATTAAAAATTGAAATTTTTTAATTTGTAATATATTTAATTGTCATAACCATCATAAAAATTATTTTTATGGTTTAGGTTTCAATTTTCTTCAATAATAATAATTGAAAGGTTATATTATTATTATATTTATATTTAATATTTTTTATATTATGATCATTATAAGTTTATTTGAAAATATTAATTATTATAATCATTTGTTTTACCTAGTCTTTTTATCATTAATATATGTTATAAATTGGTGATTTAGGTTAAAAATTTTGTTAAATTATAATAATTGCTAAAATTAAAAATTTATATTTTTAATTTATATAAATAATATATTATAATTATATATGTAATACATTTAATTTTTCATAATGATCACAAAAATTGTGTTTTTGATTTTGGTTACAAATTTTTCAAGTGATAATATGCTATATTTTTTTATATTTTTATTTTTTAATTATTATGATAATTTATTTAAATTATCATAATGCATTATATATGCATAGTTAGGTTAAAACATTATTGATATATATCCTTCTTATTTTCTTATGTAAAATAATTAGAATATTTTAGGTTAAATTTTATGTGTTTTTTATATTTTTATTTAATTTATATTTTTAAAAATATTTTAACATATTAATGTGAAAATATATTAAATATATTAATTTGCATAAACATTAATTTAGATCTAAAAAACATAATGACATAAAAGTAAATTAATGAAATAGCTAGTTTTTATTAAAAAAAAAAATTGAAACATGGTAAAAAAAAAAAAAAAAAAATTTAAACTCATCGTTTATCATATTTCACTTTGGCATTAATTGCAACACATGATATAATAAAAAAAAGTATTGTAATTGAATGTTGATTTCTACATTCAACAAATTGAAATTTTTTAAAAAATTTACTAAAAATATGAAGGGATGAAATTTATTGAATGTAGAAGTTGTAATCAATTACAATATTTTTTTTAATACAAAATATGATAGAGTATTATATATATATATTAAAAAAATAAAAAACACAAAATATATATCATCTTAATATAAATTATATTTTAAGTTAATTAATCATTTATTATTTTAATTACATAAAAAGTTAAAATTCTAAAATTTAATTATTTTAAATTAAAATTTTATTTAATATAAATTATTTGAAAAAAATATATTATAAACAAAATTGAGTTGCGTGACTCTAATTTGTAACGGGGTAAATAGTAGGGTGAAATTTAAACTTTTTCCTCGATTTTTTAGTATAACTAGTTGCAGGTTTATGCTATGCACGGGTTTCGATCATATTTTTTTATTTAACTTTTATTTTTTGAAAATATTTTAATATATTTAATTTATTATTATTATTTTATTAAATTTAAAAATTATCTTATGATTATTTTGAATATTAATATAAATAAAAATATATTAAATAATAATGGATGGAAAATATATAGGGATGACGATGGGACGAATTTCATTATCTCTGTATCCGACTTTATATTTTAAAATTTTATTTTATTTATGTCTCATTTTTTATCAGATTAAAATTTTGGTATCTCATTTTTCAACTTCATGTGTATTGAAATTTTCATGATATACGATTTTTCATGTAAAAAATTAATATTATATTTTATTTATTTATTATTATTTTGAGTTGTATTTAACATTAAATAAATTAATTAATTAAAAAATTTTCAATAAGAAAATATATATTTAATTAAATAAAATATAATTTTTGATAAATTTTAATTATAATTATAAATTTTAATTTTCATATAAACTTATTAAAATTTTTTATTATAAAATTATATTATATAAATTGATATTTATTGATCGATATATTAAAATTTAAATAAAAAATAAATATTAGTAATAAGATTGTAACAAATTTTTCTAAAATTATTTAAAAAATAATATTATTAATGTTGCCAAATAAACCAATCTTATATCTATATTTCAATATAATAATAAAAACATAAATCTTACATAATTTTTCTATAAATTATTATTATTAAATTTTCCTCTATAAATAAATCTTTTATAATTTAATTACTTAATAAAATATTTAATAACTATATTTTTTAAAATAATAATTAATAACTATCAGACAAATTCAGTACATTTGCAAATCTTTAAGCAAGAATGGCTTTTATTTACAAATGAACGAAAAGGTTTTGAAAAGGGGCATTCCGAGAATCGAACTCGGGACCTCTCGCACCCAAAGCGAGAATCATACCACTAGACCAAATGCCCAGTAATGTTATTACGGCTCAATAATTTTATTTTCTTTCAATTATGAATATATATATATATATATATAAAATAGTGGCTGTGGCCTGTGAGATATTGTAATAATATGTTAATTTTAATGTTTGATGAATATATATTAATTATTATTATTATAATATTAAAAATTTTTAAATTTTTTATATTACCCTTACAAACTTAATTTTTTTCTTATCCACATCTATTATTGGCCCTCTAAATTTTGAAGTCCAGTTTTGACCCTAGTTTTACATAGATAATTATAAACAAAATATGATATTTGGTTTATTATATTTTTTTTTTATGCATCAAAAATAAAAATAACTATAAGAAAAGGCTACCTATATATATATTTACATAAATATAATTATGCTGCAGCATCTTAATTATGGCTGATTAGGGTTTTAAGATAAAATGTATATTTCAATAGCTAATAAGGAATCATGCATGAACCCTTAAAAAACTTAAATTGATAGATGATTCCTAATTAAAAGATAATTGATCTACCATCACTTTCCTAATTATTATTATGGTCTAGTGCCAATTCAAACACCTACATTTTCATTAACAAGGTGTAAGGAATCCAATATTAAAGAAGCTAAATTATGATAAAGAAAAGGAAACTAAATTTTTAATTTTCGCAATTAAATATAATAAATTTTAAAGTTTTGCAATTTTATTATTGCTATAATTTTAGATGAAATTAAATCTAAATGTGCAAAGGAAATAGGTTGGAATGTACAAAAATTACAATTAAATATAGTAAAATCTCTATCTTTATAAATTAATATTTGATAAATTAATATTTTTATTATATAATAATTTTTTAAGTTCTGATTTGAATTAATAGATTAAATTAATATTAATTAATTAATATATTTTTTAATAAATAAAATTATTAAGTTTCAACGGTATTACTGTAAATTTTATATTCATATTATGTATAGTGCCAAGAGGGACAGCAAGACACGTAGATTTTTCGAATAAATTTTATCAAATTAAAAATTAATATTTTATATTATTATTGAAAGTTACTGTGAATGGAACTCATACCACAAGAGCTGTTTCAAGTGCAGTCATGGAGGTTATACAATAAGTCCACCAAATTACATTGCACATGAGATAAAACTCTACTGCAAGCATCACCACATCCAACTTATCAAGGAAAGAGGAAATTTCACCCAGCTTGAAATAATTGCTAAGTCATGATCATCAATTAATTAAAAATAGATCAAGGTTGATTTTTTTTTTTTTTTTTTTTGTAATAGATTCTTTTTTAATTTAGAATTTTTTAATTTTGATGTTTATTTTGTTTAAAGAAAATCACCATTTTGCTTAATTAAGGTATATAAAAGTACTTTTGTTTCTTGAATTATATTATTACATATGTTTCTTTTGTTTTTTGTTTTAAATAATTATGTATGATTGTTTTTTTTTTTCTTGGTAATAACGTATGATTGTTAATTTGCCTGTTTAGTATCATTTTTTTTTTTTTTGTTATTCAATTTTGTTTTGTTCAATATTAATATATAGTATTGAAAATTTCAAAAATGTACATAAATAGTTAATGATAATGTATAAAAATAATATTTTTAATTATTTAAAATAAAATAATAAAATTAAAATAGAAATATCCACACTACGAATAACTTTGGCCCCAGCCTTAACCTGATTTGCAATGGAATAGGAATAGGAGTTGAAATACCCATATCCCATTACCATTCCTTGTAGGAGTTGGGTTCAATGCACAAACTAGACTTTGTTTTAGAACTGGAAGGTTTAGGTTCCTCCATAGATGTGCCCTTCCTAACCATATAAAAAGGAAAGCCCAGGTCTGCAGGGGTTATAACATTCCTTTGGTCAACACAATAATAATTACAATTATCATTTAAAAAAAAAAAAAAAAATTGTTCTTGTAAAGATAAATCATAAGCTCTGGCAGAAAGCTTGCAACGAGGCATCATCAGGCATTTGAATGATTTCTCCATGCCAAATGCAATTTTATGGACAAACAGCATAACTAAAAGTAAATTGTCCATAGTAACAGAAAATTAACACCAGAAAGTTTTCATTCAACTTCTGTCACCAAAATAATCTTTAATGCATCTGATATTACTGTACATTATGCAAGCACCTTGACCATATATACACAGAATTGAACTCCATAGCCATAACCTCCACGGCAACCCAAAACAAGAATACTAGCAGTTCTATAATGTATAATCATAAGATACTGCATTTCACATTGTACCCATCATAATGCATAGACAAAGTTAGATGCTCAAGTGCTTGAAAATCAATTTCATCGCCCTGGAGAAAATTTCCATTTTAGCACCTTTCTTTGTTCACTTTTAACATGCCCTCAATCCATACCTGCTATCAGATTCTACCCATGGAACCAAAACCAAATTGGCCAGAATAAAAATTAGCTTCCATCTTGGAAACCTTTTTTGGTTGGATTGTCTATCAGTATCTGAGCAGCAAGAATTAGGAGCTCCACCATCTCAAATCCTGCAGCAGAAACAGGATCTACCTTCTCAATGCTAGAGTCCCCATGCAATTCACCAAGTGCATTGCTGGCACTTTCACAAATGGACCAATCATCTGCCTCAGCTGACCAACTAATGGGTAAGGAGCTGCCAAGGGCAGTTTTCAAAAGTTTAGCCTCAGAAATGATATCTCCAAGGGCATCTGTCATGCCAATGGCTGTACCTTCACAACCGAATGACTCTTTGACCTATGAAAAAGGTTATATCAGTTAAAAATAATTATTAATTTTGAACTAAGGAAAGAAAATATGATCCTTTCATTCAAACTTGCATAAAAATACAAGATAAATGGTAAGAAAAGCAGCAGCATCACATTGCAAGTCCTTCCTTCTTATTATGTTCATATGTTGCATTTGATTGTATGATAATGACAACCAAGAACCATTCTAACCTATATTTAAATTAATATAGCACCCTGAAAAGCTGGACACTGTTCTGTTGCCGGGATGCCCCCAGGCATATGCTTGCACGAAATGATTACCTTTAGAAGTGCTATACGGAGCCTATGGATTGAAGAAGTCAGGTGCTCCATACTCTCTACGCTCTCCTTGAGTGTCGCATTTTCAATCTTCATCCTGGGAAGAACAAAAAACCAACCATTGATGATTTTTAACACCACATTCTGAAAACACTGTTAAAATGCAGTAAAGGTGAGACAGAGGGCAAAAATCATAAACGGAATTTCCTTTGAAATTTCATTACACAAATTAAAAGGGCTTGATTGGACATGCAAAAAGTCGTTCTATTACATTGCATCGGGCAACTGAGCAATTCAAATTATTTTCACTAACCTGGCAAAATCTATATTCTGAGACTTTCTGCTGGACAAATTCCCTTCATTATACAGGTAAGCTACATCTTCATTTCCGCCACCATCCACTGTACCAATCCAACGTTTCAGATATGTTCTTTTCAGCAGGTTTCTTAACCTTCCATCTTTTTCATGGCTAAAAAGCTTTTTCTCCCGACTTTCCACCAACCAATTTCCTTGTATCCCTTGACCTATTCTCCTGTAACATTATGTAGTATTCTTGTAAAGCAGTTTAAAGTATCACAAGTAAAGACATGTACAGGCAGGGGCATCGGAATTTATGTCATGCATTCCTATAGAAATGGTGATTTTACCCCACCCTGTCCTTATTTTGAACCATTTTAAAAATATAATTTACATAATAAATTCAAGTTATGCAAGTATGCAAAAACTTGTTTACTTTTTAGATATACTATTTATTATTGCTTTTTTCCCACAAATATTAACTATTAATAAGTAAAATTTAATAAACGTTATAACATTTACAATATGTAACAATACAATTTAAAAAAATAAAATAAAATAAAGAATAAATCTGTGATAATTCGCCCATATTTATGTTCCTCCCCTTGGTTTCCTAACAAGGGAAGATCGAGATACCAAAATCCACCCAGCCCCAGCCCCAACCCCTCTTCCTCCTCTCCCCTCTCTCTTCCTCACAGAAACCACCTTAAGTTCTAACAAAGAAATTGCCACCAAACAATAAAAGCTGTTGCAGAAACATCAATTTTAACAATGCATGTATGACAACAGTGCACTTCACAATGCCTATAATTTGCAGAAAACAAGAAATCATACTCTTGTAATTGTTGATATTCCTTCTTCAACTGTGCCAACTCCATGAGAGTTTTAACCTTTTCATTGGCAACCTAAAACATTGCAGCATTTATCCAGCTCATCAATCAATAAATCAAACCAACAAATTCCATTTTTTGTTAAGTACAAAAAAAATAAAATAAAATAAAATGGCATCCAACAATCTTACTGTCACTGAGAAGAAATAAGCAATATGAATTTCAAACAAGGACATGGGTCGATGTTAGCAAGTAGCAGAAGTGTAAATGTTAAGAGATTTCATGCTCTGTACTAATATTAGCTATGATGTGATTTTCTCCAAGAAGCTTAACATTTGCACCATCAAAAGAAAATCATATTACAAATGTATATGAATTTCAGTGATCACAAAAAGCAACATATTAAACACAATAATTGCTATGTTAACGAGTTTTAACATGATGTACATCATTTTAGAGAAGATGACCAAGACTGATGTCCAATAAATGTTATTAAATTAAATATATTATCATCAAAGATGAGGTACAACACTGAGGTATTGCAAGATCCTGTCCATTAACATATATATAGCTGTAACAGATAGCTGCGCACGTCCATACAAGAAAATTACAAATTTATTATACATACAAATAACTGATAGGCACATATGCTTTTAGTATAAGAAGTGCAAGCAAAAGTACTCCACAGGCATTACCTGCAGTAAGTTTCTCTGAAGCTCCTCCAATTTTTTCTGAAGAGCTGCATTAACATTTTTCTCCAGTAAATGTCTTTCTTCCTGCTGTGATAAAAGCAACAATGCTGCAACCTGAAAAAGAAACCCAACTGAATAGTAAGAACTACACTTATTTCAAATTAGTTGCTAGTATCTAGTATTTAACTGAAAAATATACACGGAAAAGAAAGAGAAAATTGTGGGACACAAGTTAATATGCAAAACCTTCTCTTGCAATGCCTGTGCAAGAGCTTCAGAGGAATTTCCTTCTTTGCCAGCAACAGCATCCAGAGGGCCATGCTTAAGATCCTTCAACAGGTAATAAACATAAATTCTCACTACAACTAAAAATTCACGAGGGACAGTAAAATAAATGATACTCTAGCTTCTGATTCCAATATAAATCTTCGACTTACAGTACTGACTTTTGAGTGACTACACAAGCAACACCAGTTAAAGTAACTTTTCCCATGCAAGAAGAATCTAAACAATATCAAAGTTTGAATTATTGAAATTCTAATCCTAGACACAAACATCTATAAATTTTTGTTACATGTTCAGTACTCTGGTTATCATAACAACCAAATTAGAAGCGTTTTAGGAAGTGAAATTCCTAATGCTGAATTATGAGGCCAATTAGCCAGTCATCAACAGAAAATATCCAAAATCCTAAAAAGATCTGAGCATCAATTGGAATGGGATTTCACATCAAATTCAGGAACGTTACTGAAGGCACCCTCTCCTTAAGCTTAGTTTTTCCAGTTTCTATCTATTATCTGCTCTCCAAGGTACAGTTTCATACTTGTATCACTGAGAATAATAAATTTCAATTGGGAATTTTATTACAACCAGATTCCGCAATATATAGCATTCTTTGAACAGAACTATGCCTGCATGATCAGATGTGTTAAAATTCTATTCTGGAGTTCTAACATGGAGGTAAATGCTAATGTGGATATTTATATTCACTCGCCACTAATAATTGCTTGCTTAGCAGATTTAGAAGGACAAGAATAACATGGATGTAAATGCTAATGTGGATATCTATATTCACTCGCCACTAATAATTGCTTGCTTAGCAGATTTAGAAGGACAAGAATGTTTTACAATATGCAGACAATCTTTCTATCTGTTAGGAGCTTCTCTTGGTTGAGAATTATTTGAATCCCCAATTTTCATTTATCCACCATCACTTTAGCTACCAATTGAGGCTGTAGCATATAGATATAGAACCTACTGACTTCTTATTTCAAGTGTACTGGTATCCAATTGATATCTAGCTTGAGCAATTAAAATATACATGGGAAATGTAAAAAATACCATAACAAAGTGTGGAAATTGAAAGAAGGAAGACAATTAGGCATGTAGTTATCAAACCTTAGATACCAAAGCTGGGTCAATATCATTGCTTATGTGCACATCCCGACATTCATTTTCATCCAGGTCTACAACTCTGCGAGAAAGCCCCAAATTCTGCTCTTTGCACACGTCAATTTCTCTGATCTTTTCCTCTAGCATGGTAATAATTGATTTGATATGCAATTTTCCCTCATTCAGTAAATCCATGATTTGAACTTTCTGCTGAGATTGGTAATGACGTAAACCTGCTATTCCACTCATCATAATTTTGTCCAAATGAACCTGCACACAAGTCAAGTTGAAAAAAAATTGCAAAGAGCTATTCATCAAATCCATGATTTTATCAAATTTAAAAAAAATAAAATAAAATCCAATGAAATTAGTATAACTACCTGCTTCTTTTCCAGTCCACGTACTTTCTTCTTTAAGTGATTTTCTATTTCCAAACCCTGCAGACCACAATAAGATCCACTCTTAACAGAAGAACAACAAAATAATCCATTAGCAAATTAGATACACCGGAGCTCAACCAGAACAACCATACCACCCGTAGTTTACTTTGAAGATTATCCACAGACCTCCTCACTTTCTCCAGCTCCTCTTCTAATGCACACTGTCTGATGAGAAAGTTGTTCAAGTTGCATAAAGGGAAAAAGTAAAAAAGAAAAAAAAAACTCCAATGACAAACTCAAATGTGCAGGAGCTAATTTTGAAGCATGTAATCAAATCAATTAGCAACGAATACAAGGTGTTAATTCCCAATTCAATCCCATAATCTACAGAGTCAGAGAACTTGAGCATATAAAAATAAGTTCCATTTATATCCCATGTTTAATCATGTGAACAGAATAAGCTAAAGAGAACCACAATTTGAATTTCAAAATGGATTAGCAAATATGCTAGAGGTAAGGCCAATGCAAGATAGTAAAAGTGAAATAAATACCCAATCTATAAGGCTTCAGAGCAACAAACAAAATCCTAGGGCAAATGAGTCAAGCTGCTTGTAAGCTACTCAAAGTTCAACTCAAAATAAATTAACTTGAGATCATTCCTTAAAACTAAAGAACAAAAAATGAACTACATTTTAAGGCTTATCTAATAAGTGAGCAAAACTTGAGCCAAGTAAAGCACAATTATTTCGCTTCTAAGCTAGTATGTTTGTGAGCTTATAAGCAAGCATGTCTGTGAGCTAAGAAGCTAGCTTGTTTATAAATTTATGTAGAAGTTCAAATTAATTTCCAAAATTAGGGTTCATCCAATAATAGTCTTCAAATTTTCAAAACATGCATTCAAGTACACAAAAGCTTTTTATTTTCAAAATAATCTCCCCTGTTAAAAATTCAGTTAAAATAGAATGTTACTAAGGTATGCACAAAAATTCATTTTGGAAAAACTCATATTAATAATAACAATAACAATTAAGTTTTGAGCAATGACTCAACTAAAACTTCAATAAAATAGAAACAAATATTTTTCTCCTCCATTTATTTTGTTTCACATAAATTCTCTCATTACCAATCTTTCAAATACTTAATCATAATGTATGCTATCATTTTTTGCAATTTTTGTTAAATTTTTTCATGTTATAATTTTGAGAGAAAAATTGTACGCAAAATAAAACATCTTAATATACTAATTTTATATTTTAACTTATTGTGCATTTTAAATTTTGTTCAATCTGCAAAAAGCACTGCACCCCATGAAATTCAAAATAAAAACAACAAATGAATAATAACAATAAAATTTAAAAAGGCATAATGATCTCTTATATGCTTAACTTTTCGTGTTTTTGCAATTTTTGAAATTTGATCAATTTGGTTCATATACTCTCAAATTGGTTGCAACCGTATCCAGCATCTCCTAGGCATGTGAACAAATAGCTTCTTTTGTTGCCATACTTCCAAACTCATCCAAACATCAATGCACAAATTCAACAAAGGAATTGCTACAATCCTCACACAACTTCTTCCCAATTTCATAGGCTACAACCTATATTCTCAAATTCTTATCCTCTTCAATTGTACATGAATTTCAATTTTCCATTTTCAAGAATAATGGCTTCCTCTTATGAAGTTTTGGTTCAATCAATCTAACCTTCTATTTCAATAAATTATCTTTGGCTAACACATCATTAATTGACCATGCCCCTAGGTTGAATTGCAACAAATGTGACAGTATATGGACCAAATTGATAAAATTTGAGAAGATGGATAGAACTGAAAAAGTGCAAAAACTCAAGGATAAATAACATTATTAGACCAATTTAAAATATGAAAAATATATATTATCATATTCAATTGGTTTACTTAACTCTATTAAGAACGATTTTTGACTCAATTTTCAATTTGTTTAGGTTTGATGAATGGAGTTATGCTCGACTTGACTTGACTGATTTAACAAATAAATCAAGCCTAAGCTTAAACTTAAATCCATTTTGTAAGTAAGCCAAACCTGAGCTTGCAAAAGCTCAACTTGTTTTCATTCCTAGACAATTCCATTCAACATGTGATAATTAAATAGTGATGATACTATATGCATGCTAACAAATAAAAATAAATAAATAAGAAAAAGAAAAGAAAAGATCAAGAAAAGTTACGATGTATTTAGAGGTGGAACTATCATTATAACTCCATGTTTCTGATGAATCCTGTAACAGCCATGCACATTTGTCACCCCAACTTGCATCTTCAAATACTTCAAGAGAATGCTGCTTGATCTCATAAAACTTGTTGACAACCTGCAATTAAGGAAAAAGTAAATTGAAAGAAGAAAGAGGGGAAAAAGAAAAGAAAAGAAAATGATATCTTCATGAAAACTTCAAGTTGAAGAGTAAAATGCAAATTTATAACTAAATTTCAGTCTGATCTCACAAGAATGGGAAATAGCAAAAGTTTGATCCTATTACAGTTGGCTTACCCCAAGTATCAGCTTAGAGCCTCAACTGTTTGCTTGGGTCATGGATTATCCAACTAAGCATATAAAACAGCATTCCTTGATGCACATCTTTAGTTGAGACGGTTCCTGACATATGAAACCTGATCCAAGGTTAACTAGAAGCTGGAGCTATGGGGAATATCCTAGTCTGGATTTCAATTAATAGGAATTAAAACAAAATATATGCATTGTAATCTTAAAAATGGAGGTGAAAGTGAGAAAAGTGCGTTTAAACTAGGCTTCCAATACCCAAGTTCATGACACAAAGGAAGAGAAGTAAAGACGATATTGCTCTCACAGAACTACCAGGATAATATAAAAGAGAGGTGCGACAAGCATCTTATGTTAACACAAAATGTCTAAAAGGAAGCTTCTATAGAACCAGAAATCAATCAACAATGGTGTATGGCAACAAAAGTCAGATGATGAAAAGACATCCTCAAATTGATTGTGAAGAAGACGACAAAGCAAGATTGATGAATTTAATACAAGAAAGAACTGGATAAGAAATGAGGTAGCACCCACTGAGGATAAGCTGAGAGAGACAAGTGAGATACTTTGGCCATTTCCAAAGTAGAGTAATTACATGCACCTCTGCAGAATGTTGAATGCATACAGGTTATAGGAGTGAAGTAAAGATGAGGCAGACCAAAGATAACATAGGGTTCAGTGGTCAAGAACGATTCATATATGTACCCTATAAATATAAACACAACTCATCAGGTTTAAATCTTCTAGGGACCAGATGTGTTCCAAGTCATTATTCTTGATTCTATTAAGCATCATTTACTAAGCAAATGACTTCAGCTTAGAGATAATTTTTTGCTTTCAATATGACATTAGAAAAGAGGAAATAATGAGAACTAAGAATATGAAAAAGAAAGCAGAAATTATCTTTTAAATGGAAATGTCCCAAAGTTCATACCCCTTTATTTGATGCAAAAGAAAGTGAAAAACTAATTCAAATTTTCAAAGATAAGAAAATCTGACACAACGGAAAAGTTTATGGCGATTAGATCTCAACAATTAGGGCTAGAATATATAGTGATTGTCGTTTGGAGCAAGAAAATAATTAGGGTTTAACGAAAATCTCTGATTTAAAATCTGAATTGAAAATATTAAGAATACAATGCTATTCGTCTATTTATATTAATTAGGATAAATCTTAATCCTACACTGAAAAGGAACCTAATACTAATTAAAATATTTATTTAAGAAGAAACCTAAATAAACATAGGAAAGAAATATAGAACAAACTGAACTAGGAAAACTAAATAAAACTCCTAATTTAAAGAAATCTAAAACAAATTGAATTAGGAAAACCAAATAAAATTCCTAATTTAAAAATTAAATAAAAATAATTCCTAAATCCTATCTTCTTTTTCCTTAACAACATCAGAATCAGATATTTCTCAATCGTTGAGATTCCTGAAAAAATGAAGTCCAGTCAAAAAAAAAAAAAACATAGAACCATTTAAGAGATAAAAGTAAGCAATGGGTGCTTTACGAAATCCATGCGAAAAGAAATTTTACCACTGTCAACTGCTTCCAAAAGTGAACACAGAAACGATTACAGCAGTACTAACTTCACATTGTATCAATGAGTTCAAAGATGGATATGATTGAGGAATGAATTTCCAAGTGCTTTTAAGTGACAGCAGTTCCAATCTTTCACCCCACCTATTCCACTAGAGGTTATACCAACCTCCTATCACCTAATGCCAAAAGGACTCTGGATTCGAAGATTATCACCTTAAACATTTTCACTCTAAAACAATGTTTTGAAACTCCAAATTATAAAGACCTATACCACTAATAGAAGTCAGCATTTATCACAAAAATACAATCTCTCTTATAATCCCCATTATCAAACCAAAGAAAGTCCCTAACAAGTCTTTCAATTCTGTTAGCAACCCCAATAGAGATACTAAACAACAAAAGGAAGAACACCAGAATAGAACACAAAAACACTGTATTAAAAATGATGCAGCCTCTTAAGTCTTAGAGAAAGCCCTTTCCAGCCATCTGATTGCTAAAATACTTGTGAACCAAAAGGAAGAGAAAATGGGCATCCCCTTCAAGGAACCCCCATATACCTAAAGGATAATCTTGTATAACATGACCTGCCAAAGAAGCAAAATAAGACAAATACTTATGGTCCAAACAATCCCAACCAAACCACCCTACAGGAAATAAAACTTTTAATCCTAAGATCTTTTAGAAAAATCTTTGAATACCTTATCCATATCATAAGACAAGAGAAGTACAGTGAGATAAGTAAACTGACAGTGGGAAACCTATTGAGATAAAGCTTCCAAACGTAAATGCAAACAGAGACAAAGAAAGATGACATGTGCACCCCTTTCATTATCAGTTTATCACTTGTAAGTTACAGATCAAGAAACACCCAATACCAAAGTCTTAGAGACACTCTCATCCTAAGTCTTAGAAACACTCTCATCCTAGCTGCCTACCACTAAAGAAAAAATATATAGTATTGAAAAAATAAAATAAAATATAACAGCTTTAATCTTCAAGAGATATATCTCTGAGTAATAACCCATCAAAGTAGCAGAACTGGTATGCTTTCTATCTCCAGCAGAGGGATTGAAAACATTCAAGTATCAAGCTTTCTTTGGGAGTTTTTTTGTGTGAGAAAGGAAAAGAAAATCTTTAATCCATGGGATAGGAAAGAAAAGAAAAGAAAAGATTAATAAATACTTATTGTTTGGAAGTTTAAGGGATAAGAAAGGATATTAGCTATTAAGGGTAAATTAGTATTATTTAAAAGTTATTTCAAGTAATAAGTAAGGGAAATCTCTTATTCCCTCAATTTTGAGGGGAAACAAAATATAGGTTTTAGGGGATAACTAATCCTTAATATCCTTTCTTGTGTAAATTAATTAGAATCCTATGTTCCCAAACATAGGACAACTCCTATCCCACTCCATTTTCCTTTCCTTTCATTTATTATTCAACTCCCAAAGAGGGCCTTAATGGTAAATATTATATGGGCAAAGGAGAGGGGAAATGTAGGAGTCTACTGAAAATATTGGCAGATGACAACCAAAACACAACACTTTGAGAGTTGGAGAAGGACAGCGAGAATGTTTCTTCTATTTCTAGAAAGCCAAATGTATATGCATTTCAAACACAATTTTGTTATCACCTAAAATTAAATTTTATCTGTAGGGTAGGTTCATGAAAAAGGAAAGACAATTACCTTCTTGAAAGTTTCATTCTGCTCCTCTTGCTTTGCTAGATCACTCTGCAGGGCATCATTCAGTCTCTTCTGCTCAAGACAATCAGAGGTGAGCTCTTCAAACCTGTGAAAAAAAAATTCATAAAATATTCAATAACAAAAAATTAATCAGTTGGCCTTCTATGGAAAAAAGGAAATAAAATTTTGAAGCTTGAGCTCTAGGTCAGCTTCAGAGGAAGTTGACAGCAGCATGAGGATCAACAGAAAAATTTTTTTTTTAAAGAAGAAGTTTAAAAAGAATATTATCAATAGGTATTAGATAAAAAAGGATTCATAATTATAATAAATCATATTGCTCGTCTCAGTATATTATATAAGGGATTCACATTTTTCATTTGTGATATAAGTATACACCTTGCTGCATAAACACCAAATTGTACCAAACCATCAACCTCTTTGCACATCCAAGGGAATAAATCCTATACATTATAGGTAATAAAGTGACTTTGTTTCTCAACAGCATCCCAAATAAACACCTTTGAAACCATTAAGATGCAATGTTGTATCCTCTTCACAAACTCAGTGATCCTTCCATTGAAAGAATTTCTCCTTATTCATGAGCAACTCAATGCATTCCAAGGACTCATTGTCTATATGAACAAATACCTACCTACTTTAGCTCATACCCCAACTCTACTATCTATAACCTACTTGAAAGAGAATTTCACTGCCCAATAAATCAAAAACCCACCATGAATCTTCCCAAAATGTGGGAACAGACACTCAACAAATAGGAAATAGTTATGGGAACAGAAACTCAACCAATAGGAAATAGTTATTAACTCCAATAACGCATTGCACAACAACCCAGCTATAGATTTTCCAATTTTCAAGAAACAAGTTATCCGACACAGTTATCATCTTTAGTGGCCAAACAAAGAAAACTGTCCTATGAGGAATAGGAAATCACATTTTACTGATTAACTTCTACATAAAACATTCATCAAAGATAGTAGACAACAATATCCAGATTTAAATACTAAAACTCTAAAATGTCCACTCCTACATAGAAATCTGAATAGACTCTCTCTTTTCCCATTGATTTCTATCCCCGCTTGCTAAGCAGCCACCTCAAACACGATAAGATAAGTGGTGGAAGGAGAGAGTAACCTTTTTATCTCACAATACCCAAAAGTACGCAAACACCAAAAGAAATTAAAGATGACTAATACCTCTTCTGAAATTCATTAAGTTTTTGGGACATGAGCTCCTCCTTCTCCTTAGCCTTCTCAGCCTGTCACCAATAATCAGGAAATTCAAAACCTTGTAAATAGTGTCTATGCAGAAACTACTTTAAGAATGTTAGTAGATGATGAAACAAAGTCAAGCAAATAATAAATAATTAAAACTATTTCTATAACCTCCATTATTGAATTATCACGCTCAGCAAAAGCAGAAGCTACACAGCCTTGAAAAAATTTAAGCTGCTTCTCTGCCTCCATATTCTGATAAATGAAAATAAAATAAGTTAGTACAAATAATAAAGTAGAATTCAATTAACTGCTGAGAACCTCCCTCAACAAAACAAAAATCACGGGAAAAAAAAGTGTTTCGTAATCAATATTTTTGCATCTTGCCAAAGCAGCAAATCCAGTCAGCAATTCCAACTGATTGCAGATGAAACTAGATTGATTTCCGTCAGCAAATACAGCTTTCCTTTATGTTAACATAATTTTGTTATCAATAAATTTGATTCTCCTCTAAAAAAATATTATGACAATCCTAGCTGACACAGCAATTCAGACACTATAAATTAAAGGACAGATACGTATAATTTTAGTCATTCCTGCCACTGCCTACACCCTATGTGGTTGCTTCATCACTTGGGTTGATGTAATTCCCAGAAAAAAAAAAAAGAAGAAGAAAAAAAAGAATGTACCATATCCACAAAGACATGGAGATAGAGAGAGAGAGAGAGAGAGAGAGAGAGAGAACCACCTTCGCAGCCTCTGCATGATGTAAATCTGCCAGTTGGCTCTGTATACAGAAAAGCAAACAGATAAGCTTCTGAAAAGTTTTTCAAAAATTATTTAAATGAGAATGTCAAAACTCTTACTTTGATTCGGTAAGCTTCTGAAAGCTCCTCTTGAAGATTTATATTATCGCTTGTGCAAGCAGCTAACTTCTTTTTCAAGTTCTCAATCTCCTGTTCCAAGCCAGCTGTCCTAATAGGGCAATTTGATGCTATATTTATTGTTTTCTCATGGTACCAACCCAAGGACTATACTACACTACTCTTCCCCATAAAAAACGTTATACAAGAATATGATAAAGGGGAAACTTTTTTTATATTGTGAATAGGAGAAAAAAAAACACAAATGTACCTTTGAAAATGCATTTTAGTAGCCACAACAAGGTAGCTAGGTCCAGCTTGCTGCATGCACAACTGCTCTATATCTTTGTGTAACTCATCACGCTCTAGAAAACCATAATAATATAAATATATTATGTCAAAAGCACCTAGTAGATCTAAACCAGAAAAAGCAACTGAGAACTCAGAAACATGAAACCATGTAGCAAGCCAAAAAAAGTTATATGAAGATTTAGGGGTGGAAGCCAAACCGAACCAAACCGAAGCCGATGGTTTTACAGTTGTTTGGTTTGATTTCAGTTTGAAAATAGAGCAAACCAAATGTTTGGTTTGGTTTGTGGTTTGAGCTTTTTTTCTCAGTTTCAAACCGAATTAAATCGAAATTATATATATATATATATATTGCTTTTTACTATTACAATTAAATATGTTTGGTTTTATTTTATATACACCCACATGTTTTTTTTTAATCTAACATTAATTTAAACTTTAAAAAACTAAAGATAAATAAAAAAAGAATAATTTTTGAAAAAAAAAAGACAAGTTTTTGGGTGTATTAATTAATAGAATAGATAAGTTTTGTGTTATACATTGAACTATTTTCGGAATTTTTTTTATCACTAATACTTTGTCAATATTTTTTCCCCAAATTTATAATAAAATAATGAAAATTTATAAAAAAAAAAAAATTTGTTTGAAACCAACAAACTGAAGGCAAACAAACTGAACCAAACCGACAGTTTGACTATAATGATGATTTAGTTTGATTTGAAAATTCCTTAAACCAAAAGGATCGGTTTAGTTTGATAAAAACTTTTTAAACCGACCAAATCGAACCGATGCCACCCTGATGAAGATTTTTTTTTTTTTACCATCTAAAAAAAAGTGTGTTGTATCTTCAGTTTACGAATGAACATACAAGAGTCTTTCAGCATTGGTTACATGGATAATTGTATAAGATTATGCTAATAAACTAGAAAAAATAATTAGACAAGGATTTCTTGGAGAAATAGAGTTGTTTGCTATTGATGACATAATACGCAACCAAAAGGAGACAAAATATTGGAATGGCTGTTGCAATGTTTGGCAATCATAGGAAAAGCAATAGTTGACTACTAATAAATGATAAATTTTTCCTTTACAACTTCATCTACAGTGATCATAAGCATGAGGTTCTTCAAAGTTCAAGAGGAAATGAGATATTGAGCATATCCCCTGCGCTTCCTCATCCTTGTATCCACTTGAACAACCAACATCACGAGACATTTAAACTACTTCTCTTAGGACTGAATAGATATTTTCTCAATCATATGCAACAAGCTACCCACCACTTTACCACCTTAAGAGTATGCTTCATAAATTATTATTTTTAGAATTTCATCAGCAAACTAACTAAATTTCATGTCATTAACTTGAAATTGTTATTATCATGGATTCAGAATGTTATTTATCAAACACAAATTATATATCCGAACTTCAAAATTTTATATATGATGTAGCTGATAGGCGAATGAGTTTAGTTCATAAAAGCAATAAAAGAACAATAACCCTTTGAGAAAGAAATGGTTAAGGACTCTTTTACTCAAAGAAGTCGACAAATTGACATGAAAAAAGCAACAGATTGCAGGAGCGAACTTAAATAAACGCATTATTGAACAACGAAAGAAGCAACATTACCCTGCTCCAGTTGTCGGATGCGAGTCAACAAGGACTCATTTCCATTTAAATTTGCATCCATGTCTGAAAAAAGAGATTGAATTATGACTAGAAAGATGGTAAGTAGGCCTTAAACCCAAAAACACAGCAGCCAAAATATTATTCAAGTCCAAACAACAAATATAAAGTTAACTACAAACGGAAAACACAAAATCCCACCAAAAAGGCATGAACAAAAACACTTAAATCACTGATTTGCAACTAAAATTTGTGCAATTTTAATTTAAACAACAAAAACAATTACCTACAAAAACTTCAAATTTTTAGCTTATGCATATAAACATATAGAATAATGAAAATTCGTCATATGAATTTACTCAAAATTTAATAAAAAAGGTTTTTTTTTTTTAACAATGAAATGAATTTCAATTTAGTTAAAAACAAAAAAATAAAACAAAACCCAGATAGCCAAAACACCAAATACCCAATAATAAAATCAATAAATTGGCAAAAAACGTGAGATAGTTATCTGGTGAAGGAGTGCTTGTGCATAAAAGGAAGAAAATTTACTAATTTATAATTAAAGAACAGTACCTGAAAGTTATTGGGAGAAGCTTGCAATTGAAAACCACCAGAGGGGTTATGTAGAAGAAGAAGAAATAGGAATTGAAGGGCAAAAAGGAAATAAATTTTGGGTTATCAGAGGGAGAGAGCCATGTATCTGTCTCCTCTCTCTCTCTCTCTCTCTCTCTCGCTCCCTGATCTCTGCAACGATTCAAGAAATAAATTGGAAAAAAATACTTGTTTTGTTTATGTAGCTGGAAACGACCTTTTAAAAAATATTAAAAAAATAATTATTTTTATGAGTAATTTCTTTGATTTTTATTCATTGTTTTTGGTGGATTCTCATTATTGTGATTGTGATTTACTTATATTATATTATTATTATTGATGATAAGAACAAGTTTATAAATTTAATTTAATATTAAAATAAAATATTCATAAATTTAATTTTCTTAGATAATAATGAGTATTATGTAAATTCAATTTAATATTTATCTCAAAAATTTTGAGATATTTGTTAGTTGTTTTCATATATATATATAAAATGTATTGAATGCTAAAAAAAAAGGGAAATTTATATTGAATAAAAACTCATTATATAAATATATACTGAAATATAATTTATATATCCTCATTATATACTAATTTATATAAACTCATTATATATATATATTTGTCCGTCAAGAAAAAATAGACTTATTTATATTTTCATAAAAATTTAAAACAATAATTAATTTAATTAAAATAATAATTTTTATTCAATATTTTCTAAAAATATCTTTTCACTTATATTACTATATGATTATTTTGAAAATAATTATAATTTAATTTTTTAATATTAAATATTAAAATCAATGAAATTTTATTATTCTAATAAAAATAATTAAAATTTTATTATTGACTAAAGTGCTAGTAATTCAACCTTTTCATTTTTTGATAAAAAATATAAAAAATATATGTATATTTTTATTAATAGTATAATAAAATTAATTAATTGTTTGTTAATAAAAATATAATACATTAATGATAAAATATATTAAATAAATATATATTAGTAAATTAAAAGGTTAATTATAATAAAATTTTTATAAATTAGTATTCGATAAATTAATAACCTTTATTATATAATAATTTTTTTCAATCTCGATTTAGATCACTAGACTAAATTAATAATTTTGATAAATTAATAAAATAATATTTTTAAAAAATTTATACATAATTAAATGATCCTATTTATATTATAAATTAATAATTTATCATTAATAATTTATTAATATTATATATATAATAAATTATAAAATTTTATTAAAATATGAATTTATTGTTATTTATTAACACTTACCAAATGACCACACTCCACTTGTTTTCCAATGCCTAGGCATCTCTTCGGATGATATAATTCTTAGAGCCCTAACCAGCGTGTTCCAATTATGAATCAATCGATACAAATTTAAAACTGACTCCCCACTCTAGATAGTACATGAATTTAATATATGATACAAATTTAGTATATTAAAAACCTCATTACTCAAACATGTTTATACAAATAAATAGTTTAAATTTAAAAATAAATATAAAAAATAAGATTATTAATCAAATTATAAATATAAAATAATAATCAAATTAAAAAAATCTTAATCTTATTAATTGAATATTTAAATATATCTTTTATTAATATTATCAATTTTACAATAATATAAATTATTAATTAAAAGTATAAAAAAAATAATTATAAACTCTAATAGCAAGGAGTAAGACTCTGTTTGAAAAAATTTCTACGAAAAGTTCACTTCAATTCTATCAATAGAATTGAATTAAATTCTTATGTAACAAATTGTTCCATGGTGTAAATTGATAATTAATTCAATTAATTTTATTATCATAGCCACTCTTATTTATTTAAAAATAATTAATAATGATAGAACTTTTAGAAGAATAATATATAAATAATAAAAATATTCATATAATTTGACTTAAATCAAGTTTAATTAAATTGAATTCTTTTTAACTAGTATTATTTTTATTTACTTTGATTTTTTTCATTAAAAGAAATTGAAAAAAAATAAAATTAATTTCAATTGAATTTAAAAAAAAAAAAAATTCCCAAATTGGAAGTTAATATTTGTCCCAATTTGTCTGTTGCAAGAATTCTGGTGATTACTGGTATGATAAACCTGTTAGATTTCCATAACATCTCTGAAGAAATATAGAATTCATAAGCAACAAATAGGATACAAAAACTCTAAGGCAATTAAATTTAAGGAGGAAAACGAAAAGATATCTTATTTAGAATCATCAGCCACTGGATACAACAAAAATATTGTAACAACAAATGGTTTCTCTCCTACCATTCTACATCTTATTATTGCAAAGGAAATTTTGCATAAAGAAAAGTACTCCAAGCACATCCTTCTCCATGTGCATGCGCTAGCTATATGATCTAAAGCCAAATTTTGGGGCATATGTGCAAAGGATATGCCTGAACAAATTCCAAAATTAATACCCCAAAATTCTTGCCTCTTGTATCAATTTTCTAATAAACATAAAATGAACTAAGCACAAACATCTTCATCAGAATACTATAAACAAACATCTTCATCAGAATCCATTTACTCCAATTTCTTTCTACTTCCAGAAAAAAAGGGGAAGGCAAGTAACAAATTCCCATTTAAACTGTCTACGAGAAAGATCTACCTATGCAATTGCAACCTCCCAAACCACCAGGATCCACAGCTAAATACGGTGTACCCTACGAAAAGGCCTTTCCATATGTACAAACATGCAATGTCAGCATGTGAAAAACATCTATCCCAGTGTTGATCAAACAGTCTCATTGCTCCTCATATACCATTTCTATGTTACTCTATCAAGCTCGGATCATCTGCAAATATAAGCAAAACATATTTTGTTCAAAATCTGACATGGTAAAAATTTAAAGGTGCATTAAGCAAAAGATGAAAAAGAATCATTACGTATTGCCAGGTAGATGGCCACTGTGAAGGTCCTGTCAAAATCTAACATTGTGTTTGGCAGGGAGGGAAAAATAATTGAGGGAAATGAATTTCGACTTTTTATATTTCCTTGATGTATATAACCCACATTATGCGCTAGACTCATTTCCTTCCTACTTTCCATCCTCCCTACCAAATATAACTTAAGTAGCAAAGAGGACTTCATGAAAGTAGAAAAGAGGACTTCTCTGGTATCTCTTTTAAGAGAATTAATTTTGTCAATTTTCAAGCAACCAAATTTCAGAAACAAATAACAAAAACAAACAAAGACATAATAATAAGAAGAAAAAGAAAAGCCTCAAGTCTTGGTTATTACATGCAGAAACATCAGAAAGAGGAGAGGTGAGGGGAGAGAGGAAGAAAATCAAGGCTCACATCAAAGTGAAACAACCTTCGATCAAGATAATATACAGTTCCAAAGAAATTCTAGAAATAAGTACAAACTTCTCCGGATACCTGCCCATGCATGTTGACTAAATTATTCTTTTCTCATTCCAAAAAGAACAATGTTCTGACCATGGTGAAATGCTTTATTTGAAAAAGAACAATGTTCTGACAATGATGAAATGCTTTATTTGATTTCCCAACATCTCAAATAAACAAAACCATCACAAATATAATAACGTTTACCATTTTAGGCGGTGTCCTTCCTTTCAGTGTCTTCATAGCTGCTTCTGCAAATGCTTGTGCTGCTTCTGCATCAGCCTCTGCAGCCTCTGCCTCTCTTGCAGCCTCTTCAGCTTCTGCTATAGCGGTTTCTGCCTCTGCAACTGCTTGAGCAGCTGCAGCAGCAGCCTCTTGTGCAGTCATAGTTCTCATGTTAGCCAGCTCTGAATCAATCTGAGCCTTTGTAAGCATATTGAAATCATCCCTCTCAACTTTTGGAGATATCCTTTGTCTTCCCTCCAAGAATAACATGGGAGAATTCCTCCTCCTGTCAGAAAATGTGGAAGTAGGTGCAATCCTATACTTGCGTTTAACCTGCAAGAATACAAAGTGAAACTGAAATTAGGGTCCACCTCCAAAAATAATCAGACCAATATTAACTAGTCAAACTAAAACATAAGCCAGAGTTGTATAGAAAATGTTGCAGCAATTACAGTTAAATATCCACATAATCATCAAGGTTAAAACCACACTAACCATATCTATATTCATATGAGGTACAGGACAACATGCAAGGACCATTTATTTTAAGTTTGAAAAACATCTTATAGAAGACTACCCCCTAAGGTTGAAATCAAGCATTGAATTTTGAGGCTGGAATCGTTTATTATAGCAGCCACTTATCCAGAAATGAGACTGCCATGTACAGTGAGCATACATTGGCAGACTGCTTTTAGAAGACCATACTGGGTAATGGCCTTTAAGACAAATTACATTTGGATATATAACATTGTTCATAAGCTATGAGACATCAAAATAATGCCATTGCAAAAGCATATACCATTCCGACATAACAAAGCATTTAACTGTGGGAGTTCAAACCACTCCAGATTGGCTTGAATTTTCCACAACTTCAAACTAAGTTAATGCCAGGCTACATATTAAAATGAAAAATTAAAAATAATTAAGTATAAGAAGAGTAGTTAATGACAACTTTGTCGCAAACAACAAAAAAAAAAAATACTCTCACCAACTTCCTTATCCCCAAATTCAGGAAGGCATCAGAAGGATGTAAAACTGTAACCTACAACTAATGCAAGCACCAAATTCCTCCAATATGCCTAGCTACTAATCAGAAAATTTAACCATGGATATGCCCCACTTGGTTATAATAACAGAATGACATACTCCTGTCACTAAATCATCTTTTAATGTTCCACTCCCACACCCATAATAATAATAATAACTTCGTACTTATAAAATTGACTAAAATGATCTAAAGACTAAATTATGCTTCAGTTGCTGTTATATCTATATCATTACATAATGACTCTATAAATATCTCCCAGTTGATTACCATTGCACAATTACCTTAATCAGTTGGCCATTTGAGGTCAAATGCTTCAATTTTGCTGACAATATCCTCTTAAAGTCATGTGGTGACCAATATTGTTCCTACAGAACAAACTGAGAGAGTCAGCCAATAAAACAATTTAAAGTTCATAACATGCAGAAAGAGAAATTGACATAATGTCTTCAGGAAAGTAGAATATGTGGCAAAAAAATAGCAAAAGCCATAAACTGACAGCAAATGAAACTATTATAATTTAATAGAATAGGTTGTTAAAAATTTTAGAAGTAAATATTAATTATCCAAATAAAATTTTATTAAAAGACCAATATTGCAGGCAATATCATTTTCATATAGCCAAGCAGTAGAAAGTAAAAGGACCATTTCAGAGTCATGATATCCCAAGTTGAGAAGAATTTCATGTTCCTATTCCAAAGTAAATGATTATTGCTCCTATAACATTATAACAGCTTTCTGATGGTCTTTTTCCTTCTTCCTTTTTGCCAATTAGGTTTCCAAATTAAAGTATAACACAAGCAATACAGTGGCTTTTCCAGTTGTAAGTTGTAATACAACCAAACTTATAAGGCATCATCCACTTGTTTCATACAGAAGCATGAACAGGGTTCAACAGTTCATTGTACATTTAGTTGTGAATGAAACTAACTCAATGCAAAAGATAATTAAGTTTTATCTGTCCATATTGTATCATATATCAGGGCAAATAGCTCTTATAATTCTAAAAGACCATGTTTAAATTTCTTAAATCAGTAGAACCACAAAAAAAATTAAGGGAATAAGAAGTTATTAGAAGGAGCGCACTTCTATCCAACTATCATCTAAAAAATTATTAATTTCTAATCCCCAAGTTTCTTTGCCTTCAGACGGAATAAAAAACTAGAAGAGCTTCTAAAAATCTTCATTTCACAAATCTCAATCAAATTTGAATCAGTTTTTAGTGATCATTTAAAGTCTGAAAAATAAGAAACTAATGTGACCTACAAAACAATATCTTAATCAATTTTAAACTAGTAAAATGGATAATTTAGACAATTGCTAAAAGCCACATGAGCCCTTGTCAACCTTAGTTTACCATGTTAAATACCTAAAAATGTGATTCCTATTATGTTATATCTTAAAATTGTTGAATTATTGAAGTATCTTGCCACCAGTATCCTTAGTATCCTAAGCCGGGGGGGAAAAATAAGAGAAGTTGAGCTATACAACACTTATAAATATAAGAATACCTCTATATATCCAGCAATTGCTGTCTTATTAGAACCACCAGGCTCCTTCAAGGTAGTTATAGCCTCCATTATAAGATTATCCAGCCTACAAAAAAGATAAAAAAAATAAAAAGGAAAATAAAAAGGAAACAGAAGTATAAAAAAAACTAGAAAAATATATTTCACCATAATCAACCTCACACTATAACCATAAAAAAATTGTTCACGGTTGGATATGATACGCAATTTCAACATCCAGACTTGTAAGCAATTTCTAATAAATAGCTACGGAAAATAAATCTTGGACTTCATATGCAGTGACAAAAAGTTTAATGAAGTTAATAAATGTGATTGTCAGTACACAGCCAATAGATAGCAAATGAATACAAGAGATGAAAATAAATCCAGGAAAAAGGGTGTATTTTTCTCAACCACTGTATTGGTGCCCATTAGAAGATTTATTATTTCTTTTCACACTAGATTAGCCCTCAATATTTTCCATGTTGACATTAATCCTTATGTGCACCTTGCATGGAATCGCTGTAGAATTATAAACATAGTATAATCACTCACGCATCACACCTTCAAGAGATATGTAGTCCTTAATTAAATAATAACATGTCATAAGCCTACATCCTATTTCAACGGTCAAATCATTCAAGTTCTATTCAAAAATCTATGTATTTGTACATTGAGGAATCTTGTTGGTTCTTCTCAATGCTTGTAGTTCTTTATTTCAACTCCCATGTCCATATCTAAATTTAGTAAAAATAACTGCAAGAGTCTCAAACAAATTGCCCAAGGTTCTCTATCAAGTGAGAGAACATGAACTGCTTTTAGGAAATGCAAGTAACCTTCTACACCATTAAATCATTCTGACATGACTAAGTCGATAAAGTGGTCCTCCTTTCTCAAAGAAAAAAAAAACCAAAGCAGTCCTCAATAAATTAAGCCACATAACCTCTTAAATACAGGGTTCTAGCCACCATTGACCATACTACTACAAGATCCATAAAACATGTTCCTTGGATAAATAATACCATGAATTCTTGTGTGGCAGTATCACTAATTCACTAACAAGATTAAATATCCAACTCTTAGACACTTATCAGGCTCCATATCCAAACTATGAACCAACAATCATTTCCATGCTACAGCGAGATGATGTGAGTCCAACTCTAAAACTCATTTAAACAAGACATGAAATATCAAGCAAAAAAAAAACTTTTTCTAACCTTATGGTACTTCTCTTTGGACCAGCAGTATGCATTATAGGATTGGGAACAACAATTGACTTAGTATCTGAAACATCTTCATCACTTTGAACAACAGAATTGATAGCCATAGTGTTCTCATACTGTTTAGGGACATGATGCACCCTTTTAATAGCTAACTTAGACTTCTCGCGGGAGCTCCACACATTTGCCATCACACTCATATTTCTCCATTTATCCTATCCACATTAGAAGGAAAAAAAAAAAAGCAAGCAAGCAATTAATCACTCCCATTGCAACCAAAGTTTCAATTCTGCAGTTTCAAAACTTAATGCTCATTCTAGAGATATCAAACATCCACCAAACAAAATTCTAAGAAAACTAACCTTGAGATCAACATTCGAACGCAAATACAATACACTACTGAATTCAGGATCTTTAAGAATAGTTCGCCATTTGCCAGCCCCATGTTTAATAACTCCAGCTTTTAAAGCTGCTTCTTCTTCTGCTGTCCATTTCTGTTTAGGCGCACCCATCAAAGGAACTCCCCAGACTGATCCAATTCACAGCAAACTAAAACATAAACCCCAAAATAAGACACGAATAAATAATATAAACCAAAACCAACAATAGCAAAACTATTTGTACATCAAACTAAACAATCTCTTCCAAGTTATGCATTGGGAATTTCTTAATTCATTAGTAAATACACCTACTTAAACAAATATAATAAAACTACGAATTTCTAATCAAAAATAGATTAAAAGGGCGAATTCCATATCTAAAAATGAAAATTAAAATAAAATAAAATAAAAATACCAAATTAGAATTAAAATCTAACAAACCCTAATAAAGACTTCTATTAATAATTCCAATAAAAAAATGAATATGAAAATCCAAATCCAAATAATAACTTGATGGCAAATTCTTTACGAATTGGAAAAGATAATTCCCAGAGAGATGTTATGATTTCGAAGAGCGAGAGAGAGAGAGCGATAATCTGATAATTTAAAATTAATAATAAAAATTAAATTTGGGTTCTTTTAGTTTTTTTCAGAGATTTTGAATCACCAAAAACAACTGTAATTTGAAACAACTGTAATTTGAAACGAAGAAAATAGTTTTAGGGTTTTCTTATATTTTATAATTTTAATAATAAAAATTATTAATTTGACCTAATTAATTAATTTCATTTCATTTCATTTTACATGTTAATCCTTCCGTTAATATTTATGGTTAAAATCATATAAAAATAATAAAATATCCTTCCTTATATATTTAAATTTTTTTCCCAACCAAAATTGAGTATTAATCTTCAAGCACAAATTTGATGCCAACAGGCATACCAAATTAATGAATTATTCTAAAATTTAGCAAATCAAGCAAATCCAATTAGATGAATCACAAGTAAACTACTTGTTGATTTGAAATGCCATTTGAAACACACATAACTTCCCCTCAACCTGCAAATTTAAGTGCATAAAGAACAAATTCAAAACTCATAAACACATAAATAAATCATAGGAACACTTAATCATTCTTTACCCAAAAAAAAATCTCAAAGCAACAATTTTTAAAGTTCCGGATGGTTGGGGCATTTTGTTAAACAATTTGAAAAGCATGATAACTTAAAATGAATTAATAACAATAATCAATAACTAAAATGAAAGTACGCATGAAGCATGAAAAAATGGCCACAAGAACAATTCTTTCTAGAAATGGTGCTACAAAAGCTAAATAGAACTGAAAAGAAATGCAAAGAATTAGAAATCATCACTCTAACATGCATAAGAAGACTCCGTATTTGAAAATGTTGGGTGTAGAAACCCCACTTAATTGGGAAATTTTTATATTGGATCTTAATAAGAGATATATTCATGGATCAAACACCATATTTCAATTTAAAATTTTTGGACATTAAATTTATATGTCATTCTTATATATGCATCCCTCGTTAAATCTTAGGGGAGAGCAATCGTTCAAACCAAACTAAAATTTTCAAAAACTTAATTAATTGAATCATAACTTTTAAAAATCGAATCAAACTGAGTTTTAAACTTTATCGAACTAAATCAAATCGAAATATTTACAAAATTAATCTAATAGAACTTAATCGACATATTTCAGTTTGGTTATTTAATTTTTTCAACAAAATAAATATATAATTATTAAAAATATATAAATAAATATAAAATATATATATATTTCGGTTAGTTCGGTTATTTTGGATATTTGAAATTTAAAAAAAAAAAAACTAAAAATTTGAATCTAATCGAACCAACCAAATTAGGTTCAATTCGATTTTTTACTCACCCTTGTTAATCCCATTAATTTCTAATTTATAATTCCACGCACCTTGACATCCTAACAATCTATCCTCTCATGTGTGAATTTTCACATTGAATTTAGACTATTTAAGCGGAAGCATCAAGTATTTATGATAATGTCTGTTAATACTCCATCAATTAGGACACTTCGAGAGTCAATAACTTGCTTTCACATAGAGAGTGTAACCTGCGGGATCTGAATATCCTATAATACTAGTTCATATCGAGCCAATAATTTTGATGCCACTTGTTGAAAATAGAAGCCACAAAATTGAAGAAATACAAATAGGGAAAAAAAATAATACTTTATTGTTGTATAATACTTCATCTGATAGACGCTCTTTATATAAGTAACACAACAACAAGAAACTGCTAAGACATAGCAAAAAATAACAACATAAAATATTCAATATTGTGCAGTAACGTGCTGCAACAAAGTCTTAAAAAATAGGATAATTCATAGTTTATTGAAAAATGTTAATAAGCATAGCGTTGACTGAAATAAATTTGACTTATTTAACATCTATTTTAAACTGAATGTAATATTTATATTTTTAAAATATTTTTAAAAAAATTATATTTTATTTATAAATAATAATTATTTTATTAATATTTAAATAAAATTATGAATATAAAAATATTTTTGAGATTTATTATATTTTAAAAAAATAAATATTTAAAAGTAAAAGAGAAAGGTATTTTCAAAAAATTAATTTTAATTTTACTTAGTGTCATATTATTATATGTTATTTAATAATTTAATTTTTATACTCAGTTATTTAGTTAAATAAATTATTTTAATTATTATTATTATTATTTTAAGAATTTTTAAAAATTAAATTTATATTTAAATAATTTTTATTAAATTAAAAAATATTTTATAAAGAATTTATTGACTATTTATTTAAAATTTTGGGACTTAAAATAAATTTTTTACAAATTTTCAAAATATATATATATATATATATATATATATATATATATATATAATAGAGCCAATCAGAGACTACCACATGACAGCCTTGGATTGGCTGCCAGCAAATTAAAATATGCTGGAAACGTGAAGAAAAAGCAAAGAAGAAGAAGAGGAGGAGATGGTTGGCCATTTTCGGTATTGATTCCGACCAAACCAAAGGAAAATGATCGACACCTCTCATACCACCGTGTAGCCTGGCACAAGAAGAGTTTATAGGTACCAATCTTGCTCAGTACCGGTTATTAGGTAAGAAGTTATTTCCGTTCAAAATAACTTTTATGACTATCTTGGTCAAAAATTTCAATTAGTTATAACTCTTTCATTTAAATTTCAAATTGAGTGATTCTTATTCCTATGGTTTTATCTTGATCCCAACTTTCCTTTGATACCCAATCTGCCACATGAAATTCTCCGTAAAAGGAGATAGAAAAATAGAATCATCGGATATTTTATGACGAATCTCAGCCAATTCTGGTGACTCCAATTTTATTACACTCTTCTCTTTATAAGCTTTCCAATGATACTAATTTTTCCCTGATCAGAGACTGAAGTCGAGATTGAAAAATTTGGACACACTTAGATTTTTTACAAATTTTGAGTAAGTAGGTTTAAATTTATTCTAAAATTATTTATTAATTATTTGGAGATTATTTGGAGACAAATTTGTGAAAATTGTTGAATATTTATATTGGAATTAGAGAATTTAGGTGGTTAAAATTTGATAACTGTATTTATTTTGAAATGATAAATTAGGATAAATTATTTTAGATTGTTTAGAGTTATTAAGAAAATTATTTAGACGACATTTATTGAAAAATATTGAGTTTGACATTGATTGTAAAATTTTCAGGCAGTAAATTATCAATAATTGTGTTTTTATTGAATATAAAAAATTAAAATAGATTTATTATATTGATTTGAAATATTTATGGAAATTATATCAACGATATTTGTGAAATTTAGATACTGAAAAAGTTAAATTATTGTGGAGTAATTTAATGAAGTAGGGAAATAAATTAAATTTATAAAATATATTAAATTAAGGTAATTATTTAAGTTGGATAAATAGATTATTGAGATAAAAAAAGTTTTGATGATGGTATTATTTTAAATATTTTAAGGCAATGAGAATATGTCGATAATGTATTTTGAAATATAGTAAATCAAAGGATAATTATTAAATTAATTATTTTATAGATTTAATTGCTAATTGAATTAATATTTTTGAGATTGTATATAGTTAATAGAATTTTGTGGATTAAATAAATAGAATTAATTGGATGTTAAGATTGACTTTCAATTGATAGAATAATGAGTAGAGTTATATTGGGGTGTTAATTAGACTGTTATAAATATGTTTGTTGAGATGAAAATCCAGGAGGGATTAATTGTTATGGTTGTGTTGAATTTGTGCCGATGAGCTGATTATTAGAAGTGTTTTTATTTTTGTTTCAGGATATTACGTCCTATTTTAGGAGAAGTTCTGTTAAAATTTTAACAAATTTTTAAAATTCGTTCTTTATATTTCTGAGTCAATATTTGAATATAATTCTAATAATTCTCGTATTTGATTCCAGTACTTCGAATGTCTTTCATTACTGTCAATCAAAAGGCACTCTGAAGGAGCAAGCCAGTTTGATAGTCGTCAATTTGTGAGTTTATATATTTTAATTTAACTTTGCATATATGCATGACATGTAAGTACTGTATGATGAGAATATATATATGAGCTATCACTATTGCATTAGATTTAGAAGCATGATGTATGTTTATGCCATATTATATGATATTAATGATATGTATGTATGTGGTTGCGATGAAAAATAGAATAATGTGAAATTTAGCTGTACTAACACAGAAAACATTAATGATATAACATGATATAATATGATGATGATGTTATTATAGGGATTGTCTGGTTAGATAATGGTCTCATCGTGACTCCTAGACATAGATAAGAGAGTATAGAGATGTCTGATTTGAGTTGATTTCACTGTGGCTCTATAGTTGAATTTTAAGATAGTTAAAGGAGGGGGTCTACTCCCCATTTACTATAAACAAAAATATATACAGGGTTGGATTCCATAAACATTTTTTATCATAGATGTTATGTATGTTTATGGATGATTATGTGTAATGTAATATTTCTTGTAGATTAATAAATAACATACATGTTAAATTAATATATATCAGCTCATTGAGTCGAACACTCATCCATGTTCATATATTTTTTCAGGTTTCGGGTTGAATTTAAAAAGACTAAATTTTTAAGTTAGTATTTTCTGCCTTTTATTTCTCAAGCAGAAAAGTTATTTTATTTTTGTTATGTAATTATTTCATATTTATTGTATTAAATTTTTTAGAGCTTCGCATTATTTTATTCAGTGTTAGATTTATGATTGTAATTCTATCGTTACTTCGTTAAGCAAAAATCTTTAGTTGATAATATTAAATGCATGATGTCAGCTCTGAGTGGCTAAATAATGATGTTAAATCATTGAGATTATGTTTGACAGATTTACTAAAAGGCTTATACTTTCTCATTCCCTAGTACCGGTCATATGTCTAATAGGTTCGGATCGTGACACTGAAAGTTGTAAATTATAAGTTCAATGACGCATCTCGTATCTTCACGCATGATTTTTCAAAGTGGTAATACCCAGTAATTTTCTTAGTTTCACAAAACAACCATTTTGAGGGATTTGGTTAAAATATCAACAACTTGATTTTCACTTTTGCATTGAATCATATTAATAGCCTCCTTCTTTGTGAGCTCCCTTGTATAGTGATACTTCACATCTATATATTTGTTTCTATCATGAAGAATATGATTTTTGGAGAGTTTAATAGCAGATGTGTTGTCATAATAAATCGTTGTAGCTCCTTTTTGCTTAAAACTTAGCTCTTCAAGTATTTTTCTCAACCAAATAGCTTAACAAACATATGCAATGGCAACTACAAATTCAATTTTGGTGGTTAATGGGGTAACAATTGACTACTTTTCTGTTGACCATGAAATAACTTCCAATCCCAATATAAAAATATAATTTGAAGTACTCTTTTGATTATCTAAATCTCAAAAATAATCACTATAAGTGAACCTGAACAAATCTAACTTTTCTCCTTTTTTTTGCAAAATAACCTAAAATCAACAGTACTCTTCAAATACCATAAGATCCTCTTGGAAGCTAACAGATATAATGCTTTTGGATTTTTCATATATCTGCTAATAAGACTCACGGCATACATGATATATGGTCTTATTATTGTTAAATACATCAAATTTCCTACAATTACTTCGTACAAAGTGCCGTTAATCTTTTGTTTTTCAGGATTTTTCATAAGTTTCATCTCAATTTATACTGGTATAGTAAAAAAATTACAATTGCTCATTTGAAATCTATCTAAAATATCTCGCATATATTTATTTTGAGAAATAAACATTCCATCAACATAATGCAATTATTCTAAGCTAAGAAAATAATGTCTTTATAAATTAATATTGTTGAAACTCATGATTACTATTAATTAAAAAAAATATTAATTAATCGAGTATTAATTTAGTATATTAATTCAAGTTGGGACCATAAAAAATATTATATAGTAGCGATTAATAATTTATCGAATATTAATTTATAGAGATTTTATTATAATTAATGAGTGTTTAAAAGTAATTATTTCAAAATAGAATTTTAAAATTTTTGGCTAAAATTCAACTAATTCGATTTTTTTTTTTGAATTTCAACTACAAAATTATATGTAAAATGGGTTTTCGCAATCCAACTTAATTTATTTTATTTAGTCATTCTAAATTTTTAACTAGTATTATCAAAATTAATTTTTAAAAATAATTTTAAATATTAAAATTTTTTAATTAGTTCTGATCTTATAAAAATGAAAGATTAATAAAAATTTATTTATTAAAAATATATTTTATGAAAAAAATAATTAATTATTAGAAAATATGTTTAAAAAATTATTTTTTATTTTTTATTTTCCTATTAATTTTAATCCTAAATAAAAATTTTGAATTTCGTCCCTACCAGTTGATAACTATTAAATTTCAATTTTCATGCAAGATTTCTTGAATATTCTTTCTTTCTTTCACAAATGTCTTGCTAGTTTTCAATTATCCTATTTTTCTAAAAATTTGATTTTGAAATAAAACTAATTATAAATATAAAAAAATACTCAGACCTTGAAAATAATAACAAGGCATACATATTGTCACCAAGTAACATATTTTTTCAATTTCAGGTATTTCAAGATTAACAAAATTATTAGTAGATTTTGATGTTATAAATTAATTTTGCCTTTTGAAAAAAAAAAATTATATTATATAATATTAATTATGTAATATAATTAATCGAAAAAATAAATAATTTAAATAGAAAAAATTGACAAATAAAATTATTGATATATGTGACAAATATACTTATTTAATATGTTTTTAGATGTTGAATTCCAAATACATTAGGAACCAATAATTAAATGCCAAGTGAATTAATTAGTCTATGTGGTAAAATAATGAACTGTCACGCCTCAAATTCTTGCGAAGACTTTGCTTTATATATATATATATATTTATATATATGAGTGACGTTATTATCAAAGTCAAAAAGATTATAATCACAGTCTATTAAATGTATTAATTTTTTTTTTCACAAATATGTCATTTTCTTTTCTTTTTTTTCTTTTTTTTATTAATCATGAGATGATTTTTATTTATTATTTTTATCTCTCCATTTTTAAGATTTAATTTTTTTTCTTTTCATTATTAATTTTGCCAATCAAATTTCTAATGGAAAGGTAATTACTATTAATCTTATTTATTAAGTGTATAGTATAGGAATGTTAATTCATGTACGTCTATCATGGTATCAAACTGATCGGTCGAATAAAAAAAAATAAAAATCGAAGTAAGAATTAATTCGATCAATTTCTTTTTATCTATTTCCGAAAAATCAGATAAAAATCGATGAATCGGTCAATTAACCGATAAATCGATCGAATCAAATAGATTTTTTCGGTTTAGGCAAGTCAATTCTTTTTTTTTAATTTTTTTTAATTTTTTTAATTTTTTATCAAAACGACGTTATTTTTATCAAAGCAAAATTACGTCATTTTGAGTAAAAAGAAATTAAGAAAATTTCAGTAGTTTTATTTCAATTTTATCCAACGCCAAAATTATGATTCTATTACATGTTATCTTATTGTGTGAGTAGATGTTTAAATAAATGAATGTCCATAACTTATTATATATATATAATTTTTAATTTAATATGATTGGATTAATACCATAAGAAATATCTTATATAAATTTTTGATTTAGTTAAAATTATATTATATTTATTTTCATTATATATATATAATAAATGTCAAATTATATATATATATATATATATATATATATATATATATATATATCAATTTTTTTTTATTTAATCGATTTGATTTCGGTCGAATCTTCGATCTTTTATCTTCTTCTGTCGGTTTATGAAAACATTGATGTCTATTAACTATTTGATTTATATGTACACAGTGGCAAACATAGAGACACAAACAAGCTCTATATGAAGCTCTTGAAAATATTAAATCAGGTATATCAATGATATTGATTATAATTTTTTAGTTAATTGATAGCTTTTTAATGAACAGAGCACATGCTATTAAGATTCATATCATTGCTCCTAACAGTCGGACAAGGGCCTATTACAGAAATATGTATACCAAAATCCATTGGAGCTACTTGGCATCCATGTAATGAGGATCATGAGAAGTATAAATTAAGCAAGGATAAAGAGGATGACTCGGACAATAAAAAATAAAAACAATGGCAGAAGGCTTTTATCAATCTCATTATCAACAAATGTTTCTAGTACTAATGACAGTCGTCAGATTTTAGCCGGCGGAGGAGAAGATGATGACAAATGTGCAGCAAAGGCATGTAGATATCAGCCAGATGATATCCATCAACTTCACATATTCATCTTTGTATTAGCAGTTTATCATGTACTTTATTGCAATACCAATTTATTTCATTTCTCTCACACTTGTCTTTCTTTTTTATATTATCCAATTTATTCATGTTTTTAGTTAAAGAAAAATTAAACCTACTTTTATATTGAAAATTTTGAAATCTATAAAAATAAAATTTTAGAATCTATGTTCCATAAATTTATAGAATTTCAATTATTTGGTATAAAAATAAAATTTATAAATTTTAATGGTATTTTTGTCATAAAAAAATTAATTTATAAAATCTTTCACTTATTTAAATGAGTGATTTTTCAAAATTTCACCTCTTAAGTGGAATTTCAAAATCTTTAAAATGAGAGATTATATGAATGATGTATTTTAGACAATTCATGAATTTTGATTATTTTTTTATTAACTAAATAATTTTTTGATAAAATTTATAAATTTTCTAAAATCTCTCATCTAAATTTCATCAATACAATCATAACCTAACCTAAATCTCTCACCAGCCTTTTCCAATAGAAATTCCATTAGCAAGGATTAATAATGGAGAGAAAAAAAATAGAAAAAAAGAATTGAGTGAAAAACAGTAGAGTTAAAAAAAAAATTAAAAAAATCATTTAAGATAAAGAGAGAAAAAAGAATGGACATATTTGTATAAAAATTAACACATTTAATAAGTTGTGATCACAGTTTTTTTTTCCTGTAACAATAGCGTCATTGCGTCACTCTATCTATCTATCTATCTATCTATATATATTATCAATTGTTAACGGCTAAATTTTAAATTACCAAAAGCCAGATGTAGACTTCCACCTACTCCTCCAAGCAGGCCCCAAAGAAAACAATGATTCTAAATACAGGCGAGTGGGATTATGAATATATTGAGAAAAGCCACCCCACTACATAATATGGGGCACAAAACATTAGGCTTTAATTAATCAGAAAATGACACTTTAGAGGGTTTCAAATTCTATTTAATAAGTTCTTTCTTTTTATTTACATTAAATTTTTTTTTTTCATTCCTATGTTTGAGAATATGGACAAATCAATTTACATTCATTCTTCTCAATGCCATACAAAGATTACTATACCTCATTTTTTAAGAAAATAAATGAATAAGTATTTAGAAAAAAATTATATCGAAAGTTATTAAATTCAAATTATTTTTATTTATTTTAAATACAAATATATCAAAATTATTTTAAATTTCTTGTAAATCAAAATAATATTCCAAAACTTATATTCCATTTTCAATTCTCCTATCAAAATCATCACCATTTTACAATTCATTGTGTGCTGTGAACATAATGGCTTTAGCTAAGGAGTTGACAAATGTTGAAATGACAAATTGCATTTCCTAGTTGACAAGAAATCAAATCATAAAAAAGAAAGTTTGTGGATTCCAAATCAAAATTCCACGTTGGAAAATCCAATATAGAACAAAATTCAGAACTCCAAAAGCAAATATTCCCCAACTTTTACCCTTTACAAAGAAACCCAAACCCCATAATTTACAGCTAATCACTACTATAATCCTAAATTATTATTATTATTAACAAAGCAAAATTCAGAATCTTTCCACAATTTAAAAACACCTAAAATCAAATCATAGCACATATATCACAAGGTGAAAAAGCAATAATAAGTAATGTACTTCCACCCATAAAGAAAAAAGGTTCAAATTATTTGTGCAAGATGAACATTAACAGAAGATAAAAAATAATAATAATAAAACTAGACTGAAAAGAGATTTAAAGGCAATTACAATAAAGATTCTTTGAATATAATCTTCTATCAAAGACTCAATTCAAATAACACTTCTGTTGAATCACCTTACATCTCGCTTTCTCCTCATCATTTAGAAACAGGCATCTAGCAGGCAGCAACAGCAAAGAGCAGCCAAACTGCACATGTTAAAAATGCATAGTTAAACAGCTAATCAAAATAAATTATTGTGATTATTTTCAACAAATACGAACACTAATAGTGGTTTTCCAACTCAAATTTTTAATTACTTAGTGATTGATGACGAAAGCTGGCAGAATAAACAGATGGGTTGGAATCATTTGCTTAAGGAACCTAAAGGACAAAGTAAAGGGCTGTGACAGACTAGTGTGATATGGAAGAACATGCATTTTGGTTGCATTTAAGTTATTTCCAACACTTCAATGTTTCTAGCTCATAATTATTAGACTAGATTAAACTTTCCTTTCGAATAGTAAGGCCAGCCTTTAATTGAACTATGAGGTGAAAATAATAATATATAAATATGGATGGTCAGTCTTTGATTAGACTCTCGAAGTACCTAAATGTGTAAATTTTTTTTTTTTGGTTAATTAAGCTGTAAATGAATTCTAAATTTTCAAAGTCACATTCTTAGTAACTACTTGGATACTACTTAATCAAACCTCATTGGTTTTGTCGAGTATTTGATCAAACTATATAATGAACTTAATATGATCCACGAAGAAATTTAACCCTATGTTTTTAACCACAAAAAAAGTTAACAGAAACAAATAAAGCACATAACTTAATAAGCAGCTGCCCTTATAGTCTTCATACATCCAAAACTCCAAAACCTAAAAAAGTAAAAGGAACTTTGGCCAACTTTGCACTTGGAAATGGCTCCAAGTTGTAGAAGGACCAGATTCTGACAATAGTGTAACCCAACAATGTTTAGCCAAACCTTAAAAACATCTAGATTTAGTTTGACCTAACAATTATTTTATTGACCAAAATACCCTTTCACAATTTCCAATGGAGATAGAGAGCCAAACATAAAACTTTGACCAGAACACCTAAGTTAGTTATCCCAGATCTGAATCATCTAATTATAAAGCAGGATCAAGAATTTCACATCCAGAATTAAAAATTGAATACACAGATATGGCGATACAGAGAGAGGGGGGCGCATATATACCATCCTTCCAAACAACCAGGGCCGCTGCTTTGTTGTTGAGGAGGCGGCTGACCATACTGAGGAGCATAAGCAGGAGGAGCAGCAGGATATCCCTGAGGAGGATAACCCTGAGGATATCCTTGTGGCGGATATCCAGGTGGTGGATAAGCGTCTTTTGGATACCCTTCTGGTGGATAACCTAATTCAGAAATACCCAAAAAAAAAAAAATTACAACCATCAAATCCTAAAACCAGATCTAAGTAGATCCCATAAAAAAAATACCCAAATCACTGAAAACAAGAATCCCATATCAAAATTCAAAACCCCAAATTTAAATCCACAAAAAAAAAAAAATTGAAAACAAAGATTCTACTAAAACCCAGTTAAATGCATGCTAATCAAAACCAACCCACGAAAAATTAAACAAAAAAAAAATTAAGAAATCTTTTTAAAATCTTTTCAACGCAATCAAAGAAGAAACGAAATTCAAAGGGGTTTGTACCTTGAGGAGGAGGAACACCGACAGGAGGTTGTTGCTGGTTGTAATAGCTCATTCTCTGTTCTTCTTCTTGCTGATGATGATGATTAAGATCTAATTTGTGATCTCTCTCTTCTTCGACGTCTCTGAGATAGAGAGAGAAAGGGGGTAAAGGGTGTTTATTGAGGTTAGGTAGTGAAGGATTTGGCTGAGAGAATGACTCTCTTTTATAGGAGCACAATGAACTTGTTTGTGAGGAAGTCGTAGCCAATACAGGGTTTTCTGATAAATTCTTTTTGAAGCAATAATTAATTATAAATTTGTAATATATTATTATTATTGTTATTAAATTTCACTTATTATTAATTTGATTTTAACAGGTCAGCAGTTGTATGGTGTGATTATTTTAACAAATATACTCTGTTAAAAACGCGTATAAGTAAAATAATTTCACTTATTATTATTATTTTTATTTTGAAAAATAATAAAAAAATATTTTTTATTTATCTAACATATTAAAAAAAAAAAATTATCTGTATATAATAAATATTGAATTTCAATAGTTATTTAGAAATTCGCAATTAAACTTATTTGAAATCACTTATTTATTTTTAATTATATCATATTTCTATGAATTATAATTAAAATTTTATATAAATTAATATATATAATATATTTTTATTTTTTAATTAATTTTTATATATAATAAATTTAATTTTTATATTTTTATATCAATACTTAAATTTAATAAAATTTAAACGGTTCTTACACGGTTTGTATAACTATTTTTTTTATTTTTCCATTTTAATATTTTCTTCACATACTACATGCCATTTTGTTTTAGTAAATTAGGTTTTGTTGATTTTCTAACATATTAATTAAATTATAATTAATTTAAATTATAGGATATAAAAAAATTAATATTGTAATTAAATGTAATATTTATGTATTATTATATGATATGAATAATAAATTTAATTTTGATTTTTTTTCAATTAAAAAAAAAACTAATGGTTAAAGGAAATCATTTAAAAAAAATTAAATAAAATAACACACTTATCCATTACTAGTTAATTTGAAAGTCAACAATTCCAGCATCCCCTTTACACATTTTTCACTATTAAGTTTTTGTTTTCTTTTTAGTTTAATTTAAATTTTAAGATGGTACAAATAGAAAATAATAATTCTTTAACTATATAATAAATAGTTTCTTCAGTGATTCATTAATATAAAGAATAAATTCATATTTTGGTCTATTAAAAGATAAATTATATTAAATATTTTTTCATATAATAATATGATGATTTAGTTAAAATGTATTAAATAGAGATGAATCTAAAAAGTTAATTGTGAATAAATGGATAAAGAGATTAGTTCTGAATGTCTGAGAATGTTAATTAATTTTAATTGACCAAATAATTTTTTTTAATAAATTTATAATTTTTTTTTTTTATTGGAGTAGCACATACCTGTCTAGTCCTAGCCTCCCTCCATCCTTAGTATTAGGTATCCATAATAAGATAAAATTTTTTATTAATTCACTAATAATTATTCAAAAAGAGAATATTATTCTATATCATGTAGCTCATAGTACTCTGGCCTTTTAAGGCCTCCTTGTAACACTGCTGTACACATAAATCTGTATGCATTTTCAATTTAGTTAAGAATAGAATATTTAGAAAAAACTAACCAAGTTCCTTAATCATGTTGCTCTACAACTTTATTATTATTACAAGTTCCTTAACTATGTTGGTCTTACAAGTTTATTAATTTTATATGTTTTGTTCAAAGAATGATAGGTTTGGTTGTACGAACTTCTCTTTCTCCGTGCATTTTTTCGAATATAAATGCAAAACCAAAGACTTCTTTCAATTAAAGCGATTAGAACAAAGAATCATATTTATTTAAAATAATATTAATAATAAAAATAACATATAATATTCATCTCATTTCGTTTAATAAATAAAAAAGGATAAATTTTTTATTTTAAATTTAAATTAAAATCAAATAACGATAATATCAGTTTTGAATTTATCTTGATTATATATATTTATTTTTAATATTTTATTTATATATTTTTAATTTATTGTAAAATTTAAATTATATTATATTGATATTTGAAAAAGTACATAAATAATATATATATATATATATATATATATATTATCTAATTCAACTTGTTTCTTATTTGTCCAATTTCAAAATAGACTAGTAATTAAACATAAATTTTTATTTTTAAATAGATTGGGTATGAATTTTATAAAATATTCATTGCCATCTTTAATTGCAGTGACATCAACCCAATAGAAGCTTCCAAATTATTGGTCTATATATTTATTATTATTCTTATTATTATTACCCAGCAGATTAGGGATAAAGAATATTTCATATCAATTTATATCTAGATGAAACCAACAACTGTCCGTCACTAATTAAAAATTTAAACCATCATATTTCTACTTCTCATTTGTTTAAAAATTAATCGCGAGCTTGTACAATATTGATTTTTAATGTAATTTTGGACAAACAACTTTAAATGCTAATTATTAAAACTTGAATGCTAGTTTTATATTAATTATTTAATATATTTATATTTAATTAATGTAAGATTTTCTTCACATTATATTCTTAATATGATTTTTAATGAAAATTGAATTAAAATAATTTTTAATTAAATGTAGTTGACAGTTATAATAAATGGTAAGATGATGAATTTTTTTTTTCATTAAATATAGTTAAAACTTATAAATTTATGATATGAATGAAGTTGAAAGAGAATTTAAAATATGGAGAAAGTTTATATTAAGGAGAAGTATTAAAAATTTGAGGTAAATTTATATTAAATAAAAAAATAAATTAGAAACTCAAAGATAAACTCATATCGGATTAAGAAAAATAATTAAATCCAGTCCGAATCAAGAAAAAGAATTGAATGTATTACAAATTATGATATAACAGAGTGATATAAAGATCGATTGTACTCTAATATTATATTGAATTTTAATATAGATTATATAAAATTAATCTTAAAAATTAACTATTAAAATTGAAAAGCTTATTTATATATTAATTAATTAATATGTTTATATTTAATTAAAAGACTTTTTCCCATATTATATTATTAAAATGGAAAGCACAAATTTTTTTTATTATATTTTTTACTTACCATGTATTTTTTAAAAACATTTTAATATACGTAAATTATTGATATTATTTTATTAAATTTAAATATTATCTTTTGATAATTTTAAATATTAATATAAATAAAATATATATATATAGGTGAAGTTTATTATATATGGACAAAAAAAAAGAGATAAAAATGTATTATATATTAGTTTGTACAAATTATAAAAACATAATGGCTTGAATTTTTTTTTTATAAGATAACTTTATATATGCTTCAATCTTTGATAAGTTGGTTCCATATAAGTTAGGCTTTTAAAAAAGTTATTATACTTCATATATAACGAAAACTTTTTTAAATAATTCTTAAAAAACTCATATATATATATATATATATATATATATAGGTTAGCGGTCAATGAATCACATTCAGTGGTTGTAAATACTTTTAAAATTTAATAATTAAATGATTAAAATTAGAGTTAAATTATAAAATGTCGAATAATGACATTATTTTATATATTATAATAAATTGTAGATATATATAATTAATAATATAATATTAAACATAAAATATATTAATAAAAATAATTATGCATTTTAATTAATTTATATTTAATTATATAATAAAAATAACTATATATTTTAATTAATTTATACTTAATTATGATAATGCATGTAAATATTAAAATATTTAAAAGGCAAAAAGCATTTTCAAGCCCTTAAATTTTTTAACAGTTATTTTTGAATTGCTAATCGTTAATCGTTAACTTCTCATAATTTATTGTTATAATTAAATTAAATAAATTTATAACTTCAAAAATTAGAGGTTAAAAAATACAACTACTAATTTCAGACTTTTTTATTAGTATATCAGCGATTAGAAATTTAAACACTGAACATTGATTTATAAATGTTAAATCAAAACCATACTCAATAACAATTAAATAATACTAGCCCTAATCAAATTCTAAAGAGAAAAGCACTTTACAAGTCATGGGAAGATAATTTAGTTGATTATTATTAAATTTTGAATTAATAACTCTATAACTTAAAATATTAAGGGGGTGTTTGGATAAAAATTAGCGTTTTGTTAAAATAATCAATTTTATTAAAAACGAGTATTAATCATAAAACTCCTCCCCCAACTTTTAAAATTTGCGTTAAATATTAAAAATATAATTTTTTTTTTTATCCAAACACTTTAAAAATTATAAAACTCCTTAACTTCTTCTTAAAACACAATTTATAGCGTTTAACTTCCTATCCAAACACCCTCTAAATATCAATATAATTAGTAATTAGTGATATAATTATCACTTGGTTTAATAATAATTGATAGAAGCATATTGCCGGCCACAATATCCCCTTAGGCGCATAACAATATAAATGCTGCCTTTTTTTTTTTCTCTCTCTCTCTCTCTCTAATTAGACATTTATTATGATTTGAATTTGAAATCTCACTATATACATTTAATTACTAATTTTTATTTTAAGTATATTATTTTTATAATTTTTATTAATTAAGTTTCATTTGTAGTTTAAGCTTATGTATTTATAAAAATATTTTAATAATATTATATCAAAATTCATTATTTTTTAAATTATTACTTTTTTACTTTAAAATTCAAATACGATGAATAATTTTAGTATAATTTTATTTTAATATATAAAAAATAAAAACTACAAAAAACATGATAATTAGTTATTAAATTTTCTATAATATAAATGTGTATGTATAATATATTTTTATATATCTATTTTAATGGTATTTTTTATTATTTTTGTGGTCAATTTAAATTATTTATAATATAATAAATATTTTTTATATTGTATATATAATATAGAAAAATAAAATAAAAAAGTATTATTGAGCTTATATATTGAGTTTCCTTCAAATACTTCATAATATATTTGAATATGATTAAATTAAAAGTTCATAAATATTTTAAAGGATGCATTGGATAAATAATTATCATTGTTATTTTCTAATACAAACGGCAGGCAGGAATAATCTAAAGATCAAAATCTTCTTGGGTTTTGTTTTGTCTAATGCCCATTCATTTCTTAGCTTACTGGGCAGTTATCAACTGGTTCATATTATATACATCTTTCCCATGTATATATATATATAATCATATCACTAATGTGTCAACATTTTAAATACCATTTTAATATGTAATAATGTCATATAAGTATTTTTTAATTATTTTTTCAGTCAATAACTGATTTGTAATTTTAAATGCCTTTGATAAGAAAAAAAATTGCTTGATTATTGAATATAAAGAGAAAATTTTAAAAAGAGTTAAAAAGTTGTAAACTAAAAGATTTTAGGTAATCGAAAAATGATTAAAAATATTTATATGATTTTATTTTTAAAAATTAAAAATTTATCGGACAAAAAAATTATACACACTAAAATAACAGATTTTAAAAAGTTCAAATATATATATATATATATATATATATATATATATATATATATATATATATATATATATATATATATTTCTAATATTTCCAACTATTTTTTAAAGGAAATGGTGCTAAGTTTGTTTAATTATTGACTATTTATATAAAGTGATAAACATTTAACTACTTAGTTAATATTTACATTAAATTTGAATGAAGCAAGAAAAATGAAAGTGAGATTTAATAGAGTAAAAAACAGAGACGAGAAATGGTAAATAAATAAAAAAAGCATTTTTTTTGGTACGAAGTGAGGGGAAAAGGAGGAGATTAAGTGTAAAATTATAAAAATTAATATCTTTATTTTGTTCATGATAAAAGTAATTCTATAGCTATCTAAAGGTAAATTTTTGGTCCTTAATTAAGCAAAATAATATGATTTACCTAAGAAGAGTGTTCTTATAAGGGTCACAAATTTTGTGATCTATCTCTCTGTATCTCTATATAATAATTGCAAAAATGCTTACTATCATATTGAAGCATTTTCTCCCATCTGTGATTTCGGATACGCTGTGCGCATTTGTAGTAGGCAAATTTATCACAGATAATGTTATGGTGGCTTTTGAGGTGATGCATTTTCTGAAAAGAAAGATGCAAGATAAATGTGGGTTATGGGCTCTAAAGATCGATATAAGCAAGTTATAGAATGGGATTTTCTGCTTGAGATAATGGCTTGTTTGTGTTTTGACAAAAGATGAATCCAATTAATTATGCTTTGTGTTCAATTGTTTAGGTATAACATTGTGCATAATGGGGGAATTGGGCCCTATTCTTCCTAATCGAGGTCTTCGACAAGTTGATCCTCTTTCACCATACCTATTTATTTTCTGTGCAAAAGGACTCTCTACATATCTTCGAAGAATGAAGGAGCTTGTCTAGTTCATGGTTGTCGGATGGCAAGGGGAGCTCCAGTTATTTCTCACATATACTTTGCGGACGACAATTTTCTATTTTTCAAGGCTTCTAGTGCTGAGAGTCAGTTGTTCAGTCTATGCCTTCCCATATAACTAGTGTGTTTTTGCTTCCTTTACAACTCTGTGTAGATCTGGAAAAAATGATGGGTTCATTTTGATGGG
>CANXYC012639744.1:0-12437 GCA_948193065.1 Aleurites moluccanus
ATTTCGTGTTCTCCTATACTCAATTAATTAATTCTCTCATCTATTCAGGAATCCCATCACTAATTCATCAATTCAATATTCAAAGTTTCACATAAACCCTAGAGTTTAGGGATTTCCATTATTTAGAGTTAATCTAGCTAACATAACTCTAAACCCATTCATTTTAACCCAAATACTATCTATTTAATCAATAAAAATCAATAAATGAACATATACCTCAAATGGTGCTCACGGCAGAAATTTTCCTTTGCTGCCGCTGCCTCCTTTTCCAGCCTCTCTTTCCACGAGTTAGGCTGAAGGAAGATGAACATAGGTATATATATATGATTTCCACAAATTTCTTCCAGAAAAAATTCGGTGGAAAAATGTGGAAATCAGGTGAAAAAGACGATGAACAGTGATTGGTTTTGGAGAAATAGAACTTTCGCAGTGAATGCTGAAGAAGAAGAAATGGGCTAAGTATTTTCACTCTTCCGCCCAATATTAAATAGGCTTCTGCCTAACAATTAAAATTTCGTTACTGTGCACTAATGCATCCCTCCTCTCCAAAATTCACTTTGCTGGTCCAACTTGCCGTTTGCTGGCTCACCAGACCCAGCTCGCCATTCTCAGCTAACCAATGCTTCTTCGCATTGCCGGCTAGCCTTTGCCAGTTCGCATATGCCTGCTCGCCAATGCCTCTTTGCATTGCCGGATAGCACATGCCTCTTCACATTTCTTCTTCGCATATTCCTCTTCGTATTTTCCTTCGCATATTCCTTTTCGCCTTTCCTCTTCACCTATTCTTCTTCGCATATTTCTCTCTGCCTTTCCTCTTCACATTTCCTCTTCGCCATTTCTCTTTGCATATTCTTCTTCGCATATCCCTCTTCGCATTTCCTCTTCGCAAGGCCAGCTCGGCATTGCCTCTTCGCAATGCTAGCTCGGCATTGCCTCTTCGCAAGACCAGTTCGGCATTGCTGCTTCGCGTGGCCAGCTTGGCATTGCTACTTCGCGAGGCCAGCTCGCCAATGTCGGCTGGAAACCCTTAACCCAGTTTCCATAGATTCACTACTGCCTTCAATTTCTCAATTCCTTAACACTTAACATTTCTCAGGCAAATTTCAATAACTCAATCAATATTTCTCACAAAATTTTCCATACTCATTTTCTATCATTATCCAAAATAATTAATAAGTAAATATTTATATTTATTTCAAAATTAATTAATTAAGTCAATTAATAAAAAATAAATTTATACACATAAATATATATACAAAGATTGTTTAGGAAAATGATGGGTGTTACAATTCTCAATTGGTGATACCCAGATCTCAAGTCAATCTTAGAGAAATGACTGGCACCCTGCAGTTAATCAAACAGATCATCAATCCGTGGCAACGAATATCTATTCTTCATTGTCAACTTGTTCAGTTGCCTATAATCAATGCACATTCTCTGAGAGCCATCCTTATTTTTCACAAACAAGACTAGAGCACCCCACGGAGAACCGCTCGGTCTAATGAATACTCTATCAAATAATTCCTGCAACTTCACTTTTAATTCTTTCAACTCTATTGGTGCCATTCTGTACGAAGGAATGGATATTGGATCGGTGCCTGAATGCACATCAATCTCAAACTCTATCTCCCTATTTGGGGGCAATCCTGGCAATTTTTCGGGGAAGACATCAGAGAATTGCCGAACCATTGATATTTGATCAATATCTACAGAAATCTTTTGCACATCAATCACATGGTCCAGGTATGCTGAACAACCTTTCCCCATCATCCTTCTAGTCTGGATAGCAGAAACAAAATTGATTCCAAACTCCCATTGATCACCTAAGAATTCAAATTCAGGCTACCCCTTAGGCTTGAATTTAACCCTCTTTCTATAACAATCAATAATTGCATGGTGTGTCATTAGCCAATCCATACCAAGGATCACATCAAGCTCTAACACAGGCAGTTCAATCAAATCAACACGCAGAATGTTATCATCTATCTCAGTCATACAAGTAGGATAATAATAATCCACTTCTACACTCTCTCCCATAGGAGTAGCTATCACTAGAGGCACATTCAATAATTTTCTATCTTTATTTAACTTAGGTGCAAATTATGGTGAAATGAATGAATGTGTAGCACCAGAGTAAAACAATGCATCAACAATCTCATTATGTATCAAAATAGTACTTGTAACCACATTGCTAGATCCCTATGCCTCCTGAGTGTTCACTGCAAAAACTCGCCCCTGGCCTCTTCTTGCTGGGGCCTGACTGCTGCTCGAGGCCTGTCCTCTGCCTCTGTCCCTACCAGGAGCCTCTCTGGCAACATTCTGACTCATCTGAATAATAGGCTGAGAAACTATAGCAGATGGCTGCTGATCACCCCATAAGGGATAGCTGCTAATAAAATGACCATATTGCCCACATATCAGGCAAACACCTAACTGTCGCCAACACTTCCCTCTGTACCTTCTACCATAAAAACCACAAGTAGGCACAATAGGCATCTATGTGGCAGGTCTAGAGGAACCCTGAGAATAAGAATGTGCATACTACACTGAAGGTCCTTTACTCTATGTTCTCCTCCTTCTCTGACTACCAGACGAAGGTCTCTAATCAAAGTAGGTATTGGCTCAATCTGTCTAGGATGGAAGCTGCTCTCCCCCCTCATACTTTGTGATCCAAGTCCTCCTTCCTCTTTCGATCCCTCTTCTTTCTTTCTGACTTGTATTTCTCTTCCATCTGATTAGCTTTATCAATGATGGTAGACAGAGATGTGAACTCTGTAGCCAGAAGGGCATTATGCAATGAGGCATGCAAACCCCTCCTAAATCTAGTAACCAAATTTGCCTTAGTAGGAGCAATCTGTGTAGCATATCTGCTCAATCTAATAAACTCCTCGGCATACTCCTTAACGGACCTACTGCCCTGCTCAAGCTGCTCAAACTGTATCAAATTTTGGGTCTTCACCATTTCTGTCAGGAACTCATTAATCAGTCCTCGTCTAAACTCAACCCAAGTAGGAGAATGATCACCATACAATTTAGGTTCCATCCTATGAGAAAACCATGTCCAGGCATAGCAGAAGTGTAGAAGAGTGTACTTGGGAGAGTGAGGCTGAGATGAGACATAAGTACCCACACCTATTTCATGTGTCAGGTTTTTATGCTACCCTATAACCTTAAATTAAATTCGAGGATGAATTTATTTGTAGGGGGTAGAATGTAACACCTCAGTCAAAACCTAGAACCTGAACCATAAAGGGCTACATTGGGAATTTTGACTTGATTTGATTGTTGTGATTTACCATATGTTTATGCTTAAATTTGACATTTATGCATGTTTTATGATATGTTTGTATGAGTAGAAGAGGTTAAAAGGCTGTTATAAAGCAATCTGGTAAAATTAGGTTTTTGGTGAACTAGGGGCAAAATGGTCATTTCACACCCTTTGAGTTCCTAGTGGAAATTGACATTATATTTGATGGTAAAAGAGAATATTAGGACATGAAAATAAAGGTATAATGGTTATATGAAGTAATGTTGGAAGATTAAACCCGATAGAAAATAATTCAGGGAAAAGTCAATTGGAAAGGGATCCACTTCGAACTAGGGATAGTATAGTCATTTCCTAAGGTATATGGACTTATATGATGTATACAAGTGTATGGTATCATTTTAAGTTAACCTAAATCAAACCATTGGATGGATAGATCAAGAATTAAATGGTTAGTAAGCTAGGTTGCATATTTTTCACTATAGGATCAATGTATAGGATCATTAACTTGATATTTAGGTGGATTTTTCACACCTTTTCTTCAACCTTAGCCATTTTCATACAACTTTTCTCTTTCTTCTCTTTCAAATTTTTGGCCACTTTAGAATCCATTGATACCAAGTTATTTTCTTTCATTTCTTGATTCAAACTAGTTAATTCCATCATTCTAAACACAATTATAACTTTAGAATCAAAGAAAAATCAAGAAAAAGTGATAAATCAAAGCTTGGAAGATTTCAAAGAACTATTGGAGAAGTAAGTGTCTTTACCACTCTTTTGGTTCAATTTTGTTCTTTAGCTGTTCTTTGATGTTAATTGGTAACAAATATGTGTTTAGGTTGAAAGAAAAATCAAAAGTTGGAAGGAAACCCTAACTTGGAAAAGGTAAGATCCAAATGTGTTATTTTGACGAAGTTTTTGTTCAAATGTGATGTATTTGATGTGTTTGTAATGAATTAGTAGCCATTTGATGAAAATAAATTCATTTAATTGAATTTCTAGGTTGGCCGAAATGATGGTGTTCAAAAAATGAAATGGTACTTTGGTGTTTAATAGGTTTAAACACTTGAATGTTATTCATTTGATGTGTATTTATGTTCTTTGAATGATTAGTGTTGAAAAATGAAGGATTGGAGGAACTTCCAGTTAGGCCGAACCAAATTGAGTTTATAGGTTTAATGTGTTAGGTTGAAGCAAATGGGAAAGAAGGGTTTGAATATGGATTAATGGTGTATGTAATGCAAATGTATAAGTTTAGATATGGAAATGATGTTTGATATAAGTACTTGGAAAGTAAACTTGTAATTAGGTGTATGTATGATATGGAATGTTGAACTAGGTGTATACAAGTTCTTAACTTGGTATAATAGTGATGAATATATGGAATGTAAGTGAAATGTGGTGATAGAATTGTGTTTGATGCATAAAGGAATGGAAAAGTGTTAAATGTGTAATGTGATGTATATTTGTATGTTTAATGTATTTTGATGTGAATAATATGTTTTGCAATGCATTTAAGTCTTACCGGAGTGTTATATATGGAAATAGGCGAACTGTCGGGTACTCCAACTGGGAGTGCTAAACGGCGGGCCACTTAGGGCTCACGAGTCGTGCTTTGGGGGTTAAAGTGAACTTTTTGTATTTAAGGTGAGTTTATATGTATAATCATGCATAATTTGCATCATATATCATATAAAATATCATTTGGAATAATAAACCAACACTTGATATCCTAAAACACTTACAGTGCATTTTTACCCCTAAATAAGCCCTAAATTGACTGGCTATAAAATTAAACCTAAAAAGCCAATTGAACCCCCACTTGGCTCAATCATCTAGTTTTTCCCTAAGCTTTAAAATGGTACCTCATGGTCCATTTAAATCTATGGATGGCATAGTTAACCAGAAACTAATCAAAAATCTCAAAATGGACCCGTAACGGCGAGTGCTAATTGCAACAGCGCAATTGGGCCCGCCGGCCATTTTTATCACTTGACCTAAATTTTTTCTATTATTCACTATGGATATATATTGGATTGTTCCACACCTATATGAGTTAAATTTATGCTATTTTTATTGTTTTATAGAGACACACACGTATGGTATTATAACAGGGCTACCTCGATGGTGTAGCGGGTAATTTCATCGACTGTGTGCACACTGGTATTCATTGGACCCTTGCTAGAGAGGGGTGTCATATTCTCTAGCTGTAAGGAGTGATCTCCCTTACGTACATTGGATTTACGCACGATTGTGCTATTATAGTGCGATTGCACTTTTGATTAGACCCAATCCTGTTATATCATATGAGAGTTGACTCATACACTGGATATTCATATGGAATCTTGTTTCACCCCATATTTGTCATATTTTATTATTTTTACAGGTCATTTGTGAGCGATCATGGTATTATGAACTTTTACTGCATTTATATATATATAGATTCATTGAGTAGTTTTATACTCACCCCCGTAGTTGTCATTGTTTTTCAGGGCTGCAGTGAGACTCGAATTCCATTGGCACTATCTATCCTCGCCTTGGAATTTTGCTACTTATATCATGTAATACTCGGGTCTTAAGTAATATATGTAAATATTTGTATATTATTAGAGATTTTATGGTATTGTAACCTAAATAGAGGCATATATGTATATGCTTGTATTTCTTTTAGTGTTGCATATAAACTATGCTATGGATGTGTATGGTTTGATATATATATATATATATATATATGTTGAGTTGATATTGGAGGTCGAGTGGATGTTGATGATAAAGTTATATTTGGAAGTGTTATTTGCTTCTTCTATGGCGGGATGTAGTCTCATATTAGAGGAGATGCTGTCAAATTTTCAGTAGAATTATTAAACTATATTTGAGTTGATCAATTGAATTGCTTGCCATATAATATAGATAATTGGGTTTTTGGTGATACTGGTAGCTTAGGCAACACCCCCTACCCTAGGACCGTCGCGGCTCCCAGATTGGGTCGTGACACTCTGTCTCCTCTATAGTCCGTCGGGATCTAGACAAACCCTCTAAAATAGAAAATTCTCTTACTAGAGACTCATTAGAGGCTACCTCTGCCTCTCTAGTATCCCTATCTTTTTCATCAGACATCTTTGTAAATTATCAAAAAGCAGAACACGTACTCAGTATACTACAGAAACACATAATACTTATACACATACTGTCACGATCCGGTTTCCTGGACCTCGACGATCCTAGGACACAGGAGATGCCAATGGGGACCGACACCCGTAGAACCTAGTATCACAAGCATCATCTATAAACCATAATATAATATTCATTTTAATTAGTTACAATCCATTCTGTTATCCTGTCATACATTCTGTAATTATTTTGCAACTAACTATAACATTCACATATTATGTCGCAATACTATCATATAACTCAAAATATCATCATTAATATACCATATACAATGTTCATCTCCTAACTAACCCAATACATACCCATGGAGCAGCTAGATAATGAATACCAAAAATAATACAAAATATATCAGAAATATACATAATTAGTCTTTAGCAGAAATCCATTGAAGATAAAAGACTGGATTCTACAACCTACTCCTCTTCTGAAATAGGTAAACAATGAAATGGTGAGTATAGATGATACTCAGTGAATCTAAATGCATCATTAATGAAATATAGGCTATAACAATGGTATACACATGTTAAGGAATAATGGTACAGCATCAATCGATTAAGTTACAGAATCAATATCAGGTATCATTAGGAATAACAATGGTCATATCAAATCAAAAAATCATATGGTAAGACAGATAGAGGGCCATGAACACGTAGACTATGTGTAATCACACAGTCAATCACATATCACATAAGCATAATACTGATAAGGTCCTATGGCCGGGACAAATAACCCTTCCCGGTTAGGGCATCAATATCAATATGCACATTGCCGACAGTATGTACCCACTACCCTGTCGGTGAGGCAGCTCTGTCAAACCACATTTGGGTCAATAGAAATGGATAACATGTCAATAGACACCATTATACAATAATGGTATCATCAATATCAATATGATCAATATCTTTCAAATCAAGTAACATATGAATTAATGGTATAGCAGAATACAATATATAAGCGAGGATAAAGGTTATGGTAAACAACAAAGGTATTGAACAAAAGTTGGTTCGGTGACAGAAATCGGTAGGACAATTGGCAAGCCAACGTCGCTGGCAACAATGGCATTCAATTGGCAGGCCTATGGAACACAAACCAATAGGCCAATGGCAAATGAACTAGGCATTTCATCGAACACTTGGTGGGCACCAATAGGTTAGGCTATGGTTCAAATTTGACTTGCTCATTCAAATCAACAACAAACCACGTTGCAATAACAAGATAGGTATTCAAAGAAACACAATTAAATAATGTCAAATAGATCAAAATGGCAAGGAAAAACATGGCAAAATCAAGCAAATTCCAAAGGCAATTAAAGGGCAATATGGTTCGGCCAAATAGGATTTTCCAAGGATGAATTCCAATCAACAATTTAATCAATTATACATGTTATTTGACACAATGTAAACTCACCTAAGTCTCCAATTAGCCTTTGCACAAGTCAATTCCACTAAATCCACCAAATAGCCAAAATAGGTTACTTTGAAATTCACTTTTGTCCAATCTCCAATTCTACATCAATTAGTCCATCAATTAGTTGCCTAAACATATCCAATTGACTAATTCTAACATCAATTAACATAAACAAACACTAATTCCACAAGTCATTTCATAGAACTTCAAATTACCAAACCAATTTAGGGATTTCAACATAATTTGATAAATTGGTGCAAATTAACACTAAACCCATCTAATTCAACTTAAATAATATCTAAATAATCAATCAAACTAAGAAAATCACTTCCTTACCTCAAGTTCACTAGTTGGCCGAAATCTTCCTTGAATTATTCCTTGAAATTCTTCACTCCTCTAAGCAATCTAATGGTAGAAATGAAGAGAGCTTAGTTGATTTGTTACTTTTCTATCAATTTCCTTAAGATTTCTATAAGAAATGAGAAGAAATGAATATGGAAATGCAAGAAATGGTGTTCGGCCACCATGAAAGAAGAAAGGAAAAGATGAGCTAAAATGGCTAACGCAAATATTAAATAGAAAAATCAAATGGCAAATTACAACTAAACCCTCAAACTTTCAAACTTTCATCCATCATACTTTGATCCTTAAATCTTTTGTAATTTATTCTGTCAATTCTATTAAGATTTAGATTTCAGAGTGGGGAATCAATAGGCTTATTTTAATTTATACTTATTTATAAAAATAATTTCGGAGTCATTCTGTAACCCCGACCAACCACTTTTTACTATTCACCTTAAATTTCCATTTATTTATAAAAATGCCATTACTTACTTTTTCAGTGTTCCTAAATGATTTTCACTTCTTTCTTTTTACCAAAATTACACATAAATTATGGTCATCTTTTACCCCCAGATCAACTTCATAAATTCTTTCGTTGACCGTACTGCTAATTTCTCGGCAGTGTTCCTGACACCGCCGCTTTCGAAAAAAGTATCAAATTTGCTTTCTAACTGTGTCTCTAAAATTATTTTCCACCATTTCAAGACTAATGGACCATATACTGAGAATTAATTCATGCATAAAAGTTAAGAATTTATAGGGTATTATAATCTACCCCCCTACAAATAAATTCATCCTCGAATTTAAATAAAAACATACCTCACTGATGGAACAGGAATGGATATCTGCTCCTCATCTCCTACTCGCTCTCCCATGTGCCCTCCTCCATCGTCTAGTTCCTCTATAGCACTTTTACCATAGGGATCTCCTTAGTCCGAAGCTGCCTCACCTGTCTATCAATGATCTCCATAGGTAGCTCCTCATATGACAAATCCTCACTAAGATCCACATCCTGAACCTCCAAAATGTGCGATGGATCCGACACATATTTTTGCAGCATTGATATATGGAATACTGGATATACATAGCTCATACTGGGTGGAAGAGCCAATCTATAGGCCACACTGCCAATCCTTTCAAGTTTCTCAAAAGGGCCTATAAATCTTGGTGATAACTTACCCCTCTTCCCAAATCTCATAACTCCCTTCATCGGTGAGACCTTTAGGAAGACATGATCACCAACTGAAAAATGTACATCCTTCCTCTTCGGATCAACATAACTCTTCTGCCTACTGAAGGCAGTCCTCATCCGATCTATGATCATAGGAACCTTCTCCATAGTCTCTCTAATCAACTTTAGTCCCTCTAGCTACTTCTCTCCCGGCTCCACCCAACACACTGGAGATCTGCACTTCCTACCATATAGTGCTTCAAATGGAGCCATACCAATAGAAGAGTGATAGTTGTTGTTGTAGGAGAACTCTATCAATGGCAGATAATAATCCTAGTTAGCCTTGAAATCCAGAACACACAATCTGAGCATATCCTCCAAAGTCTAGATTGTCCTCTCCGACTGCCCATCATTCTGTGGATGGAAGGCATTACTAAACCGTAATTGGGTACCCATAGCCTCCTGAAATTTCTACCAAAACTAAGATGTGAACTGCTTACCCTTGTCTGAAATAATCACCAAAGGAACTCCATGAAGACGCATAATCTTATCCAGATACAACTATGCATACTGAGCTGCTGTATAGTTGGTCTTAACCTCAAGAAAATGAGCAGACTTCATCAACCGATCAACAATCACCCAAATAGAATCATATCCCCTCGAAGCCCGTGGTAGTCCAACTATAAAATCCATGGTAACCTGTTCCTATTTCCAATCAGGCAACTCTATCTCCTGAAGTAGCCCTGATGGCTTCTGATGCTCAAACTTAACCTGCTGACAGGCTAAGCATTTTTACACAAACTGAGCTGCATCTCTCTTCATCTCAAACCACCAATAAACATCCCTCAGATCATGGTACGTCTTGGTAATCCCTGGATGTACACTGTATGCAAAGTAGTGAGCCTTTCTCATAATCCGATCTCATAGCCCATCAAAATTTGGTACACAAATACACTTCCCACATCTCAATATCCCATCCTCCACAGTGAACTCTGTCATCCTCCCACTCTGAACCTCTCCCTTAAGCTTCAATAGATAAGGATCCCTGTCCTGAGCCACTTTAATATCATCAATCAACAGTGACTTTACCTGAAATTGGGCTATTAGAGCCTAGTTCTGATCTTGGGATCCTAACTCCAACTCTACCCCCAAATCTGCTAACTCTCTCATCTGTCTGATCAATGGCCTCCTACCAATCACAATATGAGCAAGACTACCTATAGATTTCCTGCTCAGAGCATCCGCCACTACATTGGCCTTCCCTAGGTGATAAAGAATCTCGCAGTCATAATGCTTCAGAAGCTCTACCCATCTGCGCTGCCTAAGATTCAGATCCTTCTGCTGAAATATATACTGTAGACTCTTATGATCTGTATATATCTCGCATTTCGATCCATACAAATAATGTCTCCAAATCTTCAAGGAAAATATAACCACTGCCATCTCCAAATCATGAGTCAGATAATTTACTTCATGCTTCTGTAGCTGACGAGAAGCATAAGTAAGTACCCTACCCATCTGCATCAGTACACACCCTAGGCCAATCCGTGAAGCATCATAATACACTGTAAGTTTCTCCCCCTCTACTGGTAATGCCAATACTGGAGCACTAGTAAGGCAATAATTTAGAGTCTGGAAGCTACGGTCACACTCATTCATCTAGACATACCGCTCTTGTTTCCTCGTCAGTCTAGTCAAAGGAGATGCAATACGAGAGAAATCCTTCACAAACCTCCTATAGTATCCAGCCATACCTAGAAAACTGCACACCTCTAAAACACTAATAGGCTGTGGCCAATTAGCAACCACTTGTATCTTCTAAGGATCCACCATAATACCATCCTTGCATATAATATGCCCAAGGAAGCACACTTCAGTCAACTAGAACTGACACTTAGATAATTTAGCATACAACTGATGCTCCCGAAGTATCTGCAATATAATCCTCAGATGCTCCATGTGCTCCTCCTCACTCCTGGAATAAATAAGTATGTCATCAATGAATACGATGACAAACTTATCTAACTATGACCTGAACACCCTATTCATCATATCTATGAAAGCCGCCGGTGCATTGGTCAACCCGAATGGCAATACCAAAAACTCATAATGACCATAGCGGGTTCTAAAAGCAGTCTTAGGTATATCACCCCTCCTAATCTTCAATTAATGATACCCAAACCTCAAATCAATCTTAGAAAAATAGCTGGCACACTGCAGCTGATCAAATAAGTCATCTATCTGAGGCAACGGATACTTATTCTTCACTGTGACTTTGTTCAGCTGTCTGTAATCTATACACATCCTCAATGAGCCATATTTCTTTCTCACAAACAATACCGGTGCACCCCATGGAGAACTACTCGGTTTGATAAACCCTCTATCCAATAGCTCCTATAACTGTATCTTCAATTCCTTCAGTTCAGCTGGAGCCTTTCTATATGGTGGAATAAATATAGGGTATGTGCCTGTATGCACCTCTATCTCAAACTCAATCTCCCTATCACGGGAGCAATCCTGGCAACTCCTCAGGAAATACATCAGGAAACTCCTGAACCACCGGTATCTGATCCAACTGTACAAAAGACTTCTGTACATCCACTACATGTGCTAAGAAGGCTGAATAGCCTTTCTTAATCATCCTCCTAGCCTGGATAGCAGAAATAAGGTTAACTCGGAATTCCCGAATCTCACCCTGAAACTCAAACTCTGGCTGCCCCTCAGGCTGAAATCTAACCCTCTTCTGATGACAGTCTATCACTGCCCGGTGTCTCGTCAACCAATCCATACTCAATATAACATCCAACTCAAGCACAGGCATGTCACAACCTACACTATAGGGCTGTGATGGTCCTAGGGCATGGGAACAAATCATATAACCAGTACCACGAAGAACCCAAGTTGCATGCTTTCATTTCACTTAATCATTTTTATGACATATATTTTTTTTAACACTTTGAGTTTTATAGAAAATCGGACAGAGTCACCTCTGTAATATTAACATTGCCCAAATAGAAAAACATAACAAAGCACTTCTAATGTCAATATCAAATCCCAATTCAACCTCCAATACACAACTCA
>CANXYC012640167.1:0-41182 GCA_948193065.1 Aleurites moluccanus
TTGGATACTCTTGTTCCTCTTTGATGAGAGATGTCTTCTTTAGATCATTAAGGAACAAGAGAAAGATATGGAATGATATAAAAGAATGCATTTGAATCCCTTTGATTATATGTATGAATATGGAAATTATATGATGTTATATTTTTTTTTTGGCATTAATGAGAATTGTGATTTGTGAGTTCTACGGGTTTATGGTGGCCTTAAGTTTACCCTTGCCCTAGAACCGTCGCACCACTGGAGTTGGGGTGTGACAATGACATCCATGTATTTTTCTAAATTATATTAAATTGTCTCTATATTTTTAAAATTATACTAAAATGTCTATATATTTTGTTTTCGTTAAAAAATAATATTTTTGAGTCTTTTTTTGATAGTTAGAACCTTATTTAAAAAAAAATGATTATGTTTATTATAAACTTCCCTATATTATGACTCCAAATTTTAAAAAAACACTATCCTTGCCATTTATTTCACTGCCGCCATCATTAATTCTACTCTATACACAACTACCATTACCACCCATTGAATCTAATTTTCAAATAAAATTTCACATCTATATTATAAAATCACAAAAGTCTTTTTTTTTTATTAAACTCTGCAAATTATTCTTCAGCAAGAAAAATCACTTATTATCCTTAAAATTCTAGTGTCATAATGCTAGTATTTTAGTGTTCCTGATAAAAAGAACCCAATAATCTCATTTTTTAATAGAAACAAAATGTATGGACATTTTAATATAATTTTAAAAATATAAGGATAATTTAGTATAATTTGAAAAAATACAGGAACGTCAGAATAATTAACTTAATTAAAAGTTGACTTTTTAAATTTTTACTAACGGTAAAATGAAAAAAAATTAAACAGAAAAATCTCATTATCTAACGAAAGTAAAATATAAATATATTTTAATATAATTTTAAAAATACTGAAATAATTTAAAATAATTTAAAAAAATACAAAAATTTCGGATTAATTAACCCCTAAACTAACAAAATTCTCATAAGGCTTTTCATAATCTACTTTTAATTGAAATTCTTAATACTTGTGATACTCGGAACGAGAACAACATGTAACAAAATAAGATAATAATTCTCTAAATAAATTGCAACTTATCAAATTAATTAAATAATATTTATTTTTAAAATTTAATTTTTATTAGATAAATACAAATTAATATCTAATTATGAAAAAGAGAGATAAAAAAAATATATTGTAATTTTGCCTTTTTACACTTTAGGATACATGTATTTTTCTTTTTTTATAAAATGCAGTACGTAATTTCATTATTAGCAATTTGAATTCACAAAATCTAATGTCGTTAGTATGTATGATATCTATACCACATAAGTGACATCAACACTAGTTGATGCCATAATTTATTAAAAATCTAATAAATTAAAATAATATTGTAGATATGCAGGAAAGATCTCTCCCTTTTTAATACCTTTAACACCTTATTTATATTGAAAATATTTAAAATATATGAAATTATAAATTATGGATTGTAAAATAAATAAAATTAATAAATTTCATTATTTGGTATGATAAATAAAATTATTGAATTTATTATTATATTCCTTCAAAATTTATATTTAGTTAAACAATCAAATTTCACAAATTTTTAAGATAAATTACTAAATTATCATCATTTTTACTATCTATTGCTTTATCACTTTCTACACATGCATTATATTTTAATAACTTTTTCTCAACTTTCATGATTATATAAATAAAATTATGATTTATTTCATTACAGAAAAGACAATTTTTTCCTCATATTGTCCTTATAAGAATAAAAAAATAGTAGAGAATACTTTATATTAATTATATTATTATTTATTGATATTAAATATTATTTAAAAAAGAAATTCTTGTGAATTAGGAAGTAATAAATTATTATTTTTAAATTATAATAAAAAATAATAATAACATAACTTACTACTTAAATTTTTATAATTAGGGTAGAGGACAATTTTAGAATAATAATACAAATTATGAAATCCCTCATAAGAATATAATGGAAGATTTTATTAAAATTTTACTTAGGAGATGAGATTTCAGAATCCTCCTTTTTGATAGAATTTGCCATATAAGGAATTTTATAATTCTGTGGTTTTGTTCAAAATTTTTCATATCAAACAATGAATTTATGCAAAATCCATGATTTTATAGATTCTCTTATTTAAATTCTCTCACATCAAATAAGGCCAAATAAATTGGAAAATGTTTTTGTTATTTGAAAGGTTTGAATGTGAAAATTCTTATTCCTTGCGCTTCTAAAGAAAATGAAAAAAATTAATTATATCATACCTAATTGATAATATATTATTTTTCTATAAAAAATATTTTGCATCTTAGCTTTTTACTATATAATATAAATAAACTTTATTTATTTTTAATTTTTAATTTTTATAAAAAAAAAAGTATTTCTTTCATGAAATAGAAATATACATCTCAATAAAAATAATTAAAAAATTACAATAAAGATGAATATGAAAAAAATTTTATCCCTAAATTTCATTGATCAAGTTATCATAGTAACAATATTCAGTATAATAATTATAATTGATATATCAATGGGAAATACACTTCATTCGATATTAATATCAAATCGTTTTATGAATATAATTTATTGAAAATCATACGCAAGCCCATCATTATACAAAAAAGATAAACAAACCTTCATAAAAAAAAAAATAATTTAAACTCCATAAATGAAAAATTAATACACAAATTTAACATAAATATAAATAAATAAATTTAAATCTAACATAAAATTTTATTTAAAATAACAACGAAATAATTTAAAATAAAATAAATAATATAATATTTTTAAGCAATTGGCATTCAAATAGGAAAAGAGAGATAACAAAGGTGGAAGAAGGAAATGATAAGTTAGGCAGAAATAAATATGATAGAAGAAAAAGAATAAGACAAGAAGAAAGAAAGAGGTGGCAAAAATTCTAGGGTTTTATTTTTGCTCATTTATTTTTAAATTTTATTAATTCAGTTTTATGTTTATTCATTAACTCACTTACATAAATATTGGCTTCATCGGATTTTATATCATAAAATTAAAGGTATTTTGTTATATGCAATAAAATATTAATAAAATTTTCACTTTCTTTTATTTTATAAAATTACACTTTAATTTTTTCCAAACACATTGGAGAAAGTTAATAAAATATAATTATACTAAGCATTTTATTTTATTTTTCCCTGTAGGTACATGTATATATAAATAAATTATTTAGTGCACTCAATACATATTATTTTATTTATTTTAATTTTAAATTAAAATAAAAAAATAAAAAATTATGTATGAATATTTCATATAAAAAAATATTCATATATAAATTTTAATTAAATGAAAAAGCAAGAAAAATATAGAAAAAAAAAATAGAGAAGGTGAGAGTATTTTTAGGGATGATGATATTTTAAAGTAAATTTCTAAAATACTCTTATTTCTAAAATATTATTATTTTCTCTTTTTTTTTTCTATATTTTCTGTTTTCATTTAATTAAAATTAAAATATCTAAAAAAATAAATATTTTTCTATATAAAATATTCATATATAATTTTTTTTTACTTTTTTATATTTTAATTTAAAATTAAAATAAACAAAATCACTTTTTACTTAATTAAAATAATTACTTTTTATATTTTTATTTAATTTAATTTCTTATTTTTGTATATATAATTAAAAAAATAATTTTTTATATATTTAATTAAAGTTAAAATAATTAAAAATAGATAATTTTTTTCTTATATATATATATATATATATATATATATATATATAAAAGACCCTTTTGATTATTTTACTAAAATTTAACACAAAAATAAAATAAAATGATGAAATAATCAAGTTTATTTAAAGTATATGGACTAATTACGTCTTTTCATTTAAAATCCTCATCTATAAAAGACAATCATCTTCTTTTTTATTTTTTTATTTTTTTTTCATTTGATTAAAATTAGAATATATAAAAATATATATGAATATTTTTTTATATTTTAATTTAAAATTTAATTATAGATAAAATATTTTTTTATTTAAATAAAATAATTATTTTTTATTTCATTAATTAATTATTTTCTTATTTTGTATATTTAATTAAAACATAACTATTATATATTTAATTAAAATTAAATTAATTAAAAATATATATTTTTTCTCTTATTTTATATATATATGCAATATCATTTATGTTATTTTATTAAAATTTTATAAAAAAAAAAAAAAAAATGAAGGGAATGACCAAGGACATTTTGATAAAATCAAAATATAAAGATTAACTATATTTTTTCTTTTACATTCTCTCATTCCTATTTTATCGTCAATTTTTTTTTTTATATTTTCTTAATTTTTCATTTAATTAAAATTAAAATATTTAAAATATATATAAATATTTTTTTATGAAATATTCATACGTATTTTTTTATTTTTCTATATATTTTATTTTAAAACTAAAATAAATAAATTACTTTTTATTTAATTATTTAATTAATTTTATTTGTTATATTCAGTTTAAAAATTATTTTTTTATAATTAAGTCAAATTTTAAAGACTAAATTATAATTTATTAATTATTTTTTAATTCATGTGTGGATCTTAGCGATGAACCTAACAAAGAGAAGGAGCGTATTTTAAAATTTTGATAACATTAAGAAGTTTTTTTGGACCATAAAAAGGAAAAGTGGCGATATACTCCCACGATAAATATAAAGATCATATTTATCTCTATATATATTTATAAATAAGGGATGAAAGTCAAATCGATAAAATTAAATCGAAACCGATAATTTTACAATTGTTTAATTTGATTTCAGTTGAAAAAATAAAATGAACTGAAAGTTTAATTTAATTTGCAGTTTAAAATTTTTTTCTCAATTTCAAATTTAAATTAGATATGTTTGATTTTATTTTATATTTACACTTCTGATTTTATTTTATATTTATACTTATTTTTTTAATCAAATATTAATTTAAAATTAAAAAAAGAATATTCATAAAAATTAATTAAAAATAAATAAAAAATAACAAATTCTTAAATTTTTTTTTTCGAATATATTAATTAATAAAATAAATAAATTTTTTCTATTGTACATTAAATTATTTTCTTACCGACATTTTATTATTATTATTTTTTAAATTTATAATAAAATAATAATAATTTATAAAAAAATATTTTTAATTTAAAATTAATAAATTAAATTAAACTAAATCAAACTGATAATTTAGCTATGATACAGCCTGATTTGGGAATTTTTCAAAATATAAATAATTGTTTTGATAAAAAACTTCGAACGGACTAAGCCGCTATTGCCACTCCAATTATAAATATTTTTGGGTCTTGGTCAATGCATACTATAATCCATAAAGAGAGGTTCACTATTGAACCGGCTTGCTTTTGTTTTCTTTCTTTGTCTTCGACAATTACGTTACCCTTTCTGTGAAAAAGCATTATCAATTATTATTATTATTTTATTTATTTACTAGAAACTAATGAGTTAAAATAATATTGTAGATCAGCAAATGATGATCTCTCCCTTTATAATACCTCTAAATAAATTTGAGGATACTTCTAAAGGAGATGAGAAAATAATCAATTTGTATCTAATTGACAATATATTATTTCTATATAAAAATATTTTGCAATATCAATAAACTTTATTTACTATTAAATTTTATTAATTCAGTTTTTATATTTATTCATTAATTCACTTCTATATTTATGTATTGGCTTCATCGGATTTTATATTATAAAATTAAAGGTTTTTTGTTATATGCTATGAAATATTTATAAAATTTTCACTTTCTTTTATTTTATAAAATTACACTTTTAATTTTTTTCCAAACAAATTGGAGAAAGTTAGTAAAATATAGCTATATTATGCATTTTAAATTTGGATTAATTATTATTTTTCTTTATAAAATAATTTAATGCATTAATTTCTCCTGATGAATGTCGCATTATATTAGTACACTATTCCATCTAATTTTATCGTTAATTAACCCTGAAATAATTAATAAAAATAGTAAAAAGACAGCATTTGTTTTTTATTTTTAAGTAATTATATCATATTTTTTGCTTTAAAAAAATATCTTTTAGGGTTAAAAAATTTATTTTCATATTTTTGATAAATTTAAAAATAAAAAATAAATAAAAATATAAAATAAAAAATATTTTTTTTATTTTTATTTTTAAATTTATCAAAAAATATGAAAATACATTATTTTTATTTTTAAATTTATCAAAAAACATAAAAATATTTTTTCAATTCTAAAAAATATTTTTTAAAGTAAAAATAAAATGTAATTAATTAAAAATAAAGGATAAAAATATTTTTATCTTTTTATTATACTTATTAACTATTTTAGAATTGATTAACAATAAAATTAGACGGAAGAGTACACTAATATAACGGGATATTCGTTGGTAGAGTTAATATATTTTTAAAAGATCGAAAAAATTAATATATTAACTCATTTTATAGGAGAGAAATCATAATTATTCACTTTAAAAAAAAAATTTCTTGGTAGTAAGCATGTATAAAGAAATTATTCAGTGCATTATTTATATAAAATAATACCCTTCTTATTCAAAATCCCCTGATCAGTAAAAGTTTCCTGATTATCAATTTTTTTTTTTGTTAAAAGGAAAAAAAAAACAAATTAAATTATTTATTTTTTAAAAAAATAAAATTTTTAGATGAATTTAATTTGTCATATAATATTATAAATTAATTAATAATCTAATATATTAACATATTAATTATAATATAGATTCATAATTTAAATATTTAATTATTATATTAATTTCATAAATAATTATTATTTAATAATATTTAATAATTATTAATATAATTTTATTTGGTAATTTATTTAAATTTTCCATGAAAAGATAGACTAAAAATATTTTAGTTATTTTTTAATACATCAAATTAATGACTACTTGAGATTTTTAAAATTTAATTAAGGAGATTTATCTTAAAAATAGAAAAAAGAGTACTTACCGGTTGGGAGATTTTGTTTTGGTTGGTATGGGTACTGCAAACAAGCAACTAGAAGATCAAGAAAATCCTCTCGTCTCAACTCAACTTTGCTCTAAAGCAAACTTCAACAGAAGAACAAGTTAAACCCAAAATCTCATCTCCCCTATCTCTTTGTTCGCACTGGCATCATCTTAATTACCTTCACTTATTCAATATTTGACATACAATTACGCAAAGCCCTGCCATTGATTTCTGCAATTCAGTGAAGACCACAACATGGGTTCTTCTCTGGCTTCAATGATTTTGTTGCAAATGTTACTTTGGAATTTGAGTTATTCTTTAAGAACAATAAGGACACAACCACAATCATTACCATCAACCAGCAAATATGTATCAGCCATAGGAGACCCAGGGATGAAGAGTCCAAATGTCAGAGTGGGATTAGAAGCTTGGAATTCCTGCAATGAAGTTGGCGCTGAAGCTCCCAATATGGGTAGCCCCAGAATGGCGGATTGTGCTGATTTGTATTGCCCATCAACCTCTGGTATATCTTTTTGCTCTTATATTAGATAGAGATCCAAGATTGAACATAACTAAGTTTTTGTTCTTGTATGTTTATCATTTTGTTCACAAAATGATTACTCTATTTTTCAATTGAATAATTGGTAAAACCAATTACTTAATTATTATTAGCTAAATATATTTTAACAGTTATTTATTTATCAGTGTTTCTGCTTTTGTGTGTGTTTGTAGCTTGTTAAGGCAAATCATGTTGTATTCCTTCAATTTCTTTTAATTGCATGGTTTTCTTTGCCAACAATTGGGGTACTCAAATCAATTGTTTTCCACGGAAAAGTGAATAAAATTGATTACCTGAATACCTGATGCTTTATGCAGTCTTTTCGTGAGAATCCATCTGGCTTTTGAAGTGAAATTGAGTTATAAATTGTACAAATCAACTGGCTGAAATTATTTGCTTAATGAATCGTAATGATTTATTGCAGTGAGTTCTTGAGTCACTTTAGAAATTTTCTGTGGTTGCATCCTTTTTTTTTTTTTCATCTATATATGCACGAAACTTTGGAGTATTCAATCATGGGCAGATTTCTGAGTCTTTTTGAACATCTGGCAAGTATCTGTTTTTGTTACTAATTGAACAACTCAACTAAATTGAACCTGCACACTTAGGCATAGGCTTATTGTAAGTGCATGTGACCTGGTGAATAAAAAAAAACTGAATTGAACCTTAATTTTCAAGCTAGTTGGATCAGCTATATATATCCTACTCCACTTGTTTTGGACTATATCTCTACACAATCTAGAGCTGCTGTATCCTTTTTTGGTACTTCATTCAGTGTTATCTTTGGTTTGCCTACTTTGTTTGCTTGCTATTATCGTGATGCACCCGCTACAAATAATTATATTTAGCAGATTGCTATTACTCCAATATTTTTTTTTAAATAAAAAAACCTAGGCCATCATGCATTCAGTTTTAATCAAATCCATCAGATTTGTGCTTTCATAGCCTTGCATGAATCAACTCCTCTTTTTTTGTGGTTTTCAATTTGTCAAATTCCAATTAGACTCCAATTTTCATATTTTGCTGCCTTCAATCACGGCAGAATGAATTTATTTCCATCATGTTAAATTGATATACATGATTACTTCATTATGCATCTGAGAAAAATTTCAGTCTTTCTGATTGTTTGAAAATCCTTATTTATATTATATAGCATCATCGAATCATGTAAATGCATTTTTTGGTGTAAATTGGAAAGTTACATTTATTTATGACTTTCTCACTTTATGTTATAATTTTCAGTTTCTTTGGGTCGCAACTTCTTTGATCCTGTAAGCAAGTGTAGGGTGCATCATAAAGTGAATGACTCTGACAACAAATTAGGATCTGGCGATAAGTTTCCTGTGGCTGAATTTGAATCCTATGAAGACCCTGACATGTTTGCTGTGCAAAAGGAACAATATCTTGCTTCTCTATGTGAGGTGAATGAATCCCCAAAACCATGGCACTTTTGGATGGTTATGCTCAAGAATGGAAATTTAGACTTAAACTCTACACTTTGTCCTGAAGATGGCAGGAAAGTTGATAAAATAGTAACAAAAAGATATTTCCCTTGTTTTGGTGAAGGGTGTATGAATCCACCACTTGTTTACCACAATTACTCGCAACTAGTTTTTGATGGGAAACAAACGGCGTCTTTGACTGGAGGATTTTATGGGACATATGACCTTGATGCTGACTTGAGCAAAGGTGCAGGGAATAACTCCTATTTTTCAGTCAATTGGCAGAAGAATAAGATGACTGGGAGTTGGATTTTCTCAAACAAATTAACAACGTCTGAAAAATATCCTTGGCTTATGTTGTATTTACGTTCAGATGCATCAGAAGGATTTAATGGTGGCTATCACTATAATGGCAGGGGTATGATGAAAAAGGTTTGTTAACTTGTCATTCTTCTGAATCACTAGAAATTGTATTCACCTATAGTTACAAATGCTTATTTATACCACTCTTAATAGGACTTGGTTTGCCATCTTGGTTGAAGTTTTATGTTTTTATAATCCTGGTCTCTTGAATTTGTTTTCAATCAGTAGAAAACTCAAGAATACTTCAAGTTTAGAAATTTTCTCATTAATAGGCATCTTAATCATTATAGTTTTTGTTTGTCTTTATCTTTCTGTTTGTCTTATTTCAGCTGCCAGAGTCCCCAAATTTTAAGGTTAAGTTGACACTTGATGTTATTCGTGGAGGAGGCAACAATAGTCAGTTTTATCTTCTTGATATAGGAAGCTGTTGGAAGAACAACGGAGATCCGTGTGATGGTGATGTTTTGACAGATGTGACCAGATACAGTGAGATGGTAATTAACCCTTCAACGACAAACTGGTGCCGTCCGGATAATTTGGTGTCCTGTCCACCATATCATGTTAGCCGTACGGGTGAATTAATTTATAGAAATGATACATCTCGATTTCCATACGCTGCTTACCATCTGCACTGCACCCCAGGAAATGCCAAATATCTGGAGAAGCCATATGATATCTGTGACCCATATAGTAATCCACAAGCACAGGAATTGGTACAGATTCTACCACATCCTGAATGGGCTGTGCATGGCTATCCTGAAAAGCAAGGAGATGGTTGGATTGGCAACTCTAGGACTTGGGAGCTTGACGTGGGGGGACTCTCTAGTCTTTTATACTTCTACCAGGTATTCCTTTTGATCTTTATATTATTAACAAAGTTTGTTAGAGATTGAATAAATGATTCTTATTCTATATATATATATATATATTTCAAGTTGACATGTCAGTCTCATAAAAAATAAAAAATACATAAAATTTAACCTTTAATGTATACAGCAGTTGATCTTGTACCTCCTGCAGTTCAGTTTCTATGCAAGATAACTGCAGAAATGAAAACAAAAATTTTTCCTGTGGAGTTTGGTGAAGAAGGGATTGGGTTTGCCTACACAATTTTACAGCTTTAATTTGACAACAACCCCCAAACCCCCCCCCCCCCCCCCAACATTATCATTGTTTTATACAGATAATCCTAGCATCATAATATTTGTATATAATCCCTAGTAGCTAACAATTCTTATATACAAAACATTTGAGTCGGAACGTTCATTGCTATGGTGAGTGCAAAGTGAGTTATAACACTAATATTTTGTGCAGGATCCAGGCACAAAACCAGCAAGGCGTGTATGGACTTCACTTAATGTTGGAACAGAAATATACGTTAGCCCAGAAGGCGTAACTGCTGAGTGGACTGTAAGTGATTTTGATGTATTGGTTCCAGAAGATGGTGGTTACAGCTCTTACTAGTTTGTTGCCTACATATCTTCATTTTCACCTTGCAAAGATCTATTAAGTGGAGCACTATAGTGTATATAGTCCTATAATTGCATTTTTTTTTACTGTTTATGTTAACTAATTTAATAACAGAGTGTATCTTCTCTGCAATTCTTATGATCTTGTTTGGTGCAAATGAAATTTGGAATCTTCTAATTTGAATATTTAATTAAGGTTTCAGATATAAAAAAAAAAAAAGCATTACTTTGTCCAGCATGAAGATGCAAAACAAGCTAGCAAAATAGCCATGCAAAAAAAACAAACAAATCAAATAATAATCAAGAATGGCCAAAACTGAATTTAGAACCTCTTGATTTCCATCCAGGGACGAAGCCAGGATTTGTAGATTGGGGAATCAACATTGGATTTAAATTTTCATTTCATAACTCTAAATACTAGATTTTTCATATTAATTTTCACTAGAATAGAATTATAAGTACATATATAATATAAAAATTCATAAATTTTCAACTTATTATGTAACAATAACTCATAAAATTGAGCTAATATAGTAAGAATAAAAACATAAAAAAGTTTCAATCATATTTTCATAATTTTCAAAATTCATGTTTCGAAAGACCTATCTAAAAAAGAGCATAAAAAAGAAATACCACAAATATCTTCGAATAAAAAAAAAATTATATTTTATCTTCGGCAAGCAAAATTAACACATGAGAATATATTAAATTATTATTATATTTCTTAATTTTTTTACTTATTTATTTTTAATTATTATATTAAGCAAAAAAAAAGACAATCATACAACTTTGTGTTATAATAAGATAATATATTTACACACATTACTTAAGAGAAAAATAATTTAATATATTATTGAGTTAACTATTTTATTTATAAAGTAATTTTTTACACATATTACTCTTATCATGAGATAATGTAAACTTTTACTTAAAAAATATGGCAAAAGGTGATAGTTAAGTTGTAAAATATATTGAGAAAATTATAAGATTTTTTAAACATTATAAAATTAATTTCTATGTCAAATTTTCAGTTATCTATATAATTATTTTAATTTTTAATGTAGCTCTTACCATTCAACTATACAATTTTTACCTAAAGATAATTACATAAAGTGATAGTTAAATAGAAAAATAAGTTGAAAGAATTTTTTTTTTTTAAAATTACGCAATCCAAATTTTAAGGTAAATTATAAAAAATTTTATATATTTTTCATCATCTTCTATTATATATATATATATATATATATTTTATTTCACGAAGTGTTCTTTTGTCAAGATATATATATTTTATAAAAGTATTCTTATATCAGGAAGAATATAGGACTAATTCGTATTTGCATTTTGTGGTTGATTCTGATCGTCAAAATTTAACATACTAATTTCTATTCACATCTAGTAGTTGACATTTATCTAAGAAAATCAGATTTAATAAAAATTTAAATATAAAAACTTCCGTTATGAATCGTCATCACTAAAAAATTCAGCAGAATTTGACATAATTTTTTTTTTTATAATTACATTAGGTAATATTTTTCTTAAAAGATAATACATTAATAATTTCATTGCAAAGTGTATTGAGAGAATTATAATGACTATTGAAAAATTATATAAATTAAATAATTTCATAAAATTTTTAAGTTAGTGGAGAACAAGAGAGATGTATCGATTTGATTTGATCGATTTGAAAGATTATTATTAAATTAAATTATTTTTTTTTATTTAAAAATTTTTCAAATCAAATCAAATTCATTATAATAAAATCATCAGTTTCGATTTGTCGATTTCAAATTAAAGATATTTTTTATAAATCTTCATTATTTTTATTATAAATGTATGAACAAACACCGATAAAATATTGAAAATAAAAAAATCTTAAAAATAGTTTAATATTATACAATATAAAATTTGTCTATTATATTAATTAACACACTCAAAATTTATATTTTTTTTTCAAAAATTAAATTATTTTTTATTTATCTTTATAATTTTCATGGATGATATTTTTTAAAATTTTAAATTAATATTAGGTTAAAAAATTAATTATATATAAAATAAAATAGTATACTGCGGTATAGTGTAACGGTAAGTGCACATTCTCTTAAACAATAAACTCAGGATCGATTCTCTCTTTCATTATATATATATATATATATATATATAATAATAATAATAATAATAATAATAATAATAATATTAAAAAATAATATATATATAATTTCAGTTTAATTCAATTTAAAATCGATGAAAAAATAGTCAAATTACAAATCAAATCAAACTTTTAATTTATTTTATTTTTTAAATCAAATTAAACTAAATAAATTATGAAACTAATTGATTTTAATTTAATCAATTTATTTTAATTTAATTTAATTTAATTAATTTGATCGGTTTGACTTTTATCCCTGATAGGTCCACCTACTTTATCAAAATAAAAAATGGCAATTTTGATCACAAAACCAAACTAAAATGAGCAAAAATACATAAATATCTATAATGTTAATATAGATACACAAAAATATCTATATTGTAAAAATTAAACAATTAAAATATAATTTTTTAAAGGACAAATTACTATTTAGACCCTATAATTTAATATAATTAACACTTTTATCTTTATATTTTAAAAAACTAATTAGCTAATCCATAATATTTTGCTCTGTCATATATATTAGTTTTTTCGTTATTTTTATCATTAAATATGTATAAAAAAAATTTAAATAGCTCTCATTCTCTTTTAAATTTTTACATTATACCATTCATCTATTAACAAACAACTTTAATTTTTATCGACAATTACAACCTACATACATTCATCAATCGAAGCCACCACTATTATCATCATCACCACCACAAATAGGAGCAAAAATTGTCAAAATTGAGAGGTGAAATCCATCTTTTTTTATCCAACAAAAAAAATTGAGAAATAATTCAATGGGAGAGAAACGGCAGAGAGAGCAAAAAAAAAAAAAAAAAAAATTAATCCGCCCAAAGTTACAAGACTGAAGCTTCTCCAAAATATTTACAGGGGCTTGTAATGCACTGTGCTGTCCTCACAAAACAAAATCTGGCCTAAGCAAGACCATAAAAAGAGGTTCTACTATTTTTGCAGCATCTGAACTTCTAGCAATTGCGCCTCTATTTGTCAAAATGCAGAACAATTTTGCAATTGGCATAATGAATTGGGGCCAATAGGGAGTAGCACGAGACATTTATCTATAACACCTGCTTTGACCATATCCAATTTGTGAGGGGCCTGATCTTTCCCCAACTTTATTAGTGTACATATGCTACCTTCAATAAGTCGATAATTTCCCCATAAATCAAGCCAATAAGAAGATCCAGAAGAGTATCATAGGCTGCTGCAATCTCCACCTGATGCCATTTCTGTATACTTTACGAAGAAGAAGAACAAAGAATAAAAGGGGAAGGGGTTAGGCCATCTCCAATCATAAACATCAAAATGTAGTTAATTTTATACCATTTTGCAGTTTATATCACATCAAACAGTAATTTCATTTACAATCATAACTCCATTTTTAACATCAATTTTTACACAAAAAAAAAAATTCTTTTTATATTCTTTTGTATCCATTTTATACAATTTATTATAATAATCAACCGAGACCTATAATTAAATTGAATATATAATATAATAATTGGTATAAATTAATTTATATTATTTCAAATTCTTATATTATATGTCTAAATTAATTAGTTTTCTTAAAATATAATTTTTTTGCAAAAATTTAAATAATATTATTGCTTGTATTTAATTTAAATATTTATGTAAGAATATATATATATATATATATATTACAATTTAAATGTAATGGGAATTTTTTATAATTTAAAATTTTTAAAATTAATTGTTTATATAAATTAAAAACTAAATAATAAAAATAAAAAAAATATGAGCTTATTTATAAAATTTTAATTTTAATTATAATATTTATATATATATAAATTAAATAAAAAATAAAAAAAATAAAAAATTACAATTGATAAATAATAAATCATCAAATTAGTATTATACTATTCAGAAGCACCATTTTATAATATAAAATAGCGCTCAGTTGGTGGAGAAGAATTGCGCTGCTCAGTTGGAGATGGCTTTAAAGGCAATTTATGTATAAATTATATTATAATATAATAATTTTTTTTTTAAATTTTAATAAAAAAATTAATAAAATGACTAATTATAATAATAAAGTCAATAATTATAAAATAACAAGTTAGTTTCTCAGAATAAAAAAAAAAATATTAATTATCTTAAAAACTAAACAGTATTTTGTTGTTTTCTAAAATCCAAACAAATGAAACCCTAAAACCCTTAGCCGCTGCTCTCACTCTCGTAGGGATTGCAATGGGACGGGGCGGGGGCAGGGGAACCATCCCCATCCCCACCCCCGCCTTAGCGGGGAATCTCCATCCCCGTCCCCATTTCATATATGGGAATAATTTAGTCTCCATCCCTATTCCCGTAGGGATCTCCGTTCCCCGTGGGGATCCCTATTCCCCGCTTAAATTTTGTATTATTAAATTTATTTATATTTATAAAATTCATAAATAATAGCTAAAAATATAAAAAAATTTATTTAGAAAATATTAATAAATTCAAACACACAAAACATCAATCAAACATAATTAAAATATAAATATTTTAATATATCAAAAATATTCAGTAATATTTTTTAATAAAATATTATAAATTTAGCATATATTAAATTATGAGTACTTGAACAAATTTAATCTAATAAGTGCTTTCAATAAACTCTAATAATCTCATAAAAATTATTTATTGAATATATATATATATATATATATATATATATATATATATATATATATGTTATTAATTAATATAATTTTATATAAGGAATAATTAAATAAATATAATAATTAACCAAATATAATAACGGGGATGGGGATCCCCACAGGGAGGGGAATACACTCCCCGTCCCCGCCCCGTCCCCGCTAACGGGGAGAATATATTCCCCATCCCCGTCCTCATGGGGAGACAAATGGAGGAATCTTCACCCGATTCGGGACAAATCCCCACGGAAAACAGAGATTCCCACCTAATTGCCATCCCTACACTCTCGAGTCTCCCTTTCATTTATTTCGTCTCTTCTTTATCAATTTGTCACCATTGCCGCCAAATACAGATCAAGATTATAAAAACCTTGATTCAACTCACAAATTTATTGTTCTTCCTTCTCTAATCAGTGTTTCAGGTTAATACATGCTTTACCTTTTTTTTTTTAAAAAAAAATTTTCCTTCTAAGGAGTATAGTGATCGATATAATAATCTTGGATGCGTAAGCTGAATCTCATATTTGTTTCTTTTTATGATTTTGTTCATTGATTACTGTTCTCTAGACTGGAGATTCTTAAGGACAAATTGGTTTAAAGGTTGGGAATTTGAAACTGGAACTGGAATTTGAGCTACAGGTTGTAATTTAAGGTCCTGGTTGAGGTTTGCATTGAATTTAGATGTTGAATCATGGCAACACGTTAACGAGAAGAAGTTTATCTTTCATTATGAATATTCCTTGTAAATCTGATTTTTTTTTTAATATATCTAGCCTGATTTTTGTATTTAAAAAAGAAAGTTTTGCTCTTATCATATAGCTGAATTGAAATTGCTTAATATGAGGTTGATCTGTCATTGCTAATTTTGAAATGGGATGTTTTTTGACGGAAATGCGAGACTATATCAGTGTAAATGGTGATCAATGCACGTGTAGAAATTCTGTTTTTTCTGTCTGAATAGGGCAGGTTTCTTTGAATGGGTGAATTATACTTTCAATTGTTAGGTGCCTCCAAGATTTTATCTGGAATTGGGAGAACAAATTTATTTTAGTCTTTTGTCTGGGGAGCTTGGTTCACGTGCTATACCATTTGAGTTCCCAAATTGAAGTTTAGACTTAATTGTTTTAGGAACATAGTATGGTCTTTTATTTTTCCTATCTTAATTTCCAATATAATAGGAGTTGAGCTTTAGAAAATAAGGATATAGGGTTGGAAGTTTTTTATTTTATTTTCAGAAATGGCTTTAATTTTTTTACATCTATTACATGAATAACAAGTACTTGGCATTTTTTTAAAAAAAAATTGATTTGAAATGGAAAGTTAATTAAATTAAAATTAAAATTAAGATATCTTTTTTCTACTGAAATTTTTCAAGCATTAGGTAAACTTTAAAAAAAAAAAGTCAGTTGGGAGAATTCAGTTCTTACTCTTGTTGAATTGTCCACAGAAAATTAATACAACGAAGTAAAACAAGGTGTCAAGGTGTAGAAGATGGTGGTGAGGATCCGATTATCGAGGTTCGGGTGCAAAAACAAACCATTTTATCGGGTCATGGCTGCTAATAGTAGATCCCCTAGAGATGGCAAACACCTCGAAGTCCTTGGTTATTACAATCCTCTACCAGGCAATTGTTTTTAATCAAGCTTAAATTTTATTTTTCTATGGCCAAATCCTCTACTTTTTGTTCCCAATTGCCTCGAAATGGCGTTGGAAGAGGAAAATTGGGATTTGGTGCCTGGTCTCTGGATTTTCCTAGATCCAAGTGGAACCTAAGAGAATTTAACTATGTTTTCTGTACTTTTCCTTTATGTTGAATCATCTATTGGATTGCAATTTGATAAGTCCTTGCAAAATGTCTGTCTTTTTCAGGTCAAGATGGGGTCAAAAGGATGGGTCTAAATTTCAAAAGAGTAAAGTAGGCCACTTTTTTACTCTTTTCTGCTACGAGTTTCAGTGTGTATGTTCATCAGTTCATAAGTTGAATTATATTGGAAAAACAATTAGATTGCTTGAAATTTCACTTCCATTTATTGGGGTCAAGACTGATTTATACTTACATGTTGCTATTGACACCAAATTTTAATACTTATTCTCATTGTTTCTGTTGTAGATTACCTTCTCTCTCTCTCTCTCTCTCTCTCTCTCTCTCTTTTTCATATATATATATATATATATATATATATATATGGTTCTGGGGGAGGGATGGAAATCTGCCAATCTGGGGGCTAAATGGCAAATAATAATAATCAGTGTGGTGGCTAGCAGTTGTTCCAAATGCTTACTGTTTTGTTATTTTTTTTCTTTTAAATGATAAGAATTGCTTTTGATAAGTGTTACTTCCTCAGTTAGACAGTTTGAACAATCTCACCAAACATATGAAAGTATTATCAAAATCCTTGCATATGAGGTCTCAACATATCCTTCATCACAACCTGCCACAAGTCATCAACTTTTTTAGAACGTTTTTCATCCTAAAATTTTAGTTCTACAAGTATATTGGAAATTCAAACTTGCAACAAATTAATTGAGGGTTAAAAAAATGTTTTGCATAGAACTATATCTTTGAATTCCTAGGACTAAAATATAACCAAGAACAGAATCAAGAGTATTATTGTTCATTTCCCCAGGGTGTCGGGGAAAGGGGAGATATGGAAGTAGAACTGAAGGAGATAAAAGGGCTTGGGATGACGGAATCTGAGAGAACCAGCGGGGGAGGGATACAAGTGAACTCATGAAGTGGGTTGAAAAATCCTTGCAGCTGGGGAATGACCACATCCTTAAAAGTGAGGCAGCTTTCCCAGCCCTGACTGGAGACAGGAACTGGGCTGCACCAGTGGAATCATGAGAGAAAGGATAGTAACAAAAATATATCTTAGTGTTTTTGGTCATTGATCCGGGTATCCTTCAGTCAGTCCATCTTTTGGTTTGATTGTCATTCTGCCTGGTGTGTTGTGGTTTCTTATGGATCTTTTCCTTCTAATTTGTGTCTTCAAGTTGAGGTTACTGTTTTTGAGAATTTTTAGAATATAATTTACCTGTTTAGAAAATAAATTGTCTTCCCTGACAGGAGAGAATAAATTTCATTAATTCCTTTTTAGTCTCCTAGCTTTTAGTGATTGCCACCATTTGCTTTGTCAAATTTTGGCAGCAAAAACCTGAGGTTTTTTCTTTTTAATCTATCATTTAATATTTTGCTCTTCCTGTAACTACAGGTATTGGTTATCTGTAGGTGCTCAGCATTCAGATCCTGTCCAACGTATTCTTTTCAGGGCAGGTTTGCTACCTCCGCCACCAATGGTGGCAATGGGGCGTAAAGGTGGACCTCGTGACACATGTCCAGTTGATCCAATGACAGGGCGTATTTTGGATCCAGAGAAGGCAGTCAATGCCAATGAAGCTGGAACGGCTGCGCAGTGAGATTTGCATTTTTGCAGTTCCCAACTTTCCATTGTTCTCTTCATGAAGACGAAAAAAGGGCTCACTTTTTGGGTGGGCGAGCAGGTGCAGTTCAACACTATACTTCCATTGTGAATTGTTAGACAAGTGAATGTTGTGGAAGATAACTCCCATGTGAGCTTGGACCAGTGGTTACCAGATTCAAAATGTTGAATTTCTTGTATGTTGTGGAATGAACTTCAGATACATCTGGTGTTTATAAATTGTTAGTTAAATTCATCTAGGTTAGGCTCCCACTTCAAATAAGAAGTAACTGGATATCTGAAGAATTCTGAGATGTGATAATAAAAAATAAGCCAACCCCAGGGAATAAGGAGGCCTCATGGTCCTTTACTGCTCTCCCTTGTAGTCTCTTGGCCCTAGCAAGTAGCATTGTATGTGCACCAGTTCATAATGTAATCTATTATGGTGATGAAAGCATACTACTGCAAGTTACTTGGTGATCTTACTAATTGACTAAAAGTTCATTGTCATTTAAAAATAATTTGAGTATGGCTTAATAATTTTGAAATTTTCTAGTACTCAAAATACATGAAATTCATTATAAAATTATATTTTAATGTTCTGTGATTGACATTTGGAAAAATTCATGAGAGAATTTTTTTTTTCAAGTCAAAATGAAAAATTAATGTACTCCCTGAATCTTAAAAAGATGGTTCTGTTTTTTTTTATCCGTTTTAAAATAGTCTTATTTTTTTTTTAAAATTTAGTTTAGTAGTTAAATATCAAATATATTCTTTATTAATTCATATTAATATTATTATACATATTAATTATATTTTTATTTTTTCTATATTGGAATTATAAATTTAGGCTAAAAATTAAAGTATTTTAATTATTGTAAATATTGAAAACTAAAAAAATTTGGAGAGTATATAATAGAAATATTTTAGGCATTGGTATTTTAGAAAGTGAATGATAAAATTAATATAATAAATAAAAAATAACTAAATTTTTTAATCTACTCGTAAAATGAAATAAAGTTATCTTTTTTAAAATAGATGAAATATTAATTTTTGTAAATTTATAATAACACCATTTAAATTATTACAACATATTATTTCTAGTCTTATATTTTCATTGGTGCGGTTTGGTTTAGCATTTTTAGTAAAATGTTTGATAAAATCATTATTAGTTATTAATTATTATTTTTTAATATATTTAATGATTATTAAAAATAAAAATTAATATTAAATTTTTATTTAAATATTATTTTAAAAATTCATATAATATTAAATATATAAATTTAAAAATAAAATAAAAAAGTAAAAAGTAGAGATTTTGACTTGTATATAATGAAATATAATTTTATTAAATTTTTTTTTCTATTCTTATTTTTATATTAATTAATTTATATTTATCTAATATAACTGTTTTATAGAAAAAATATTTTTAAAATAATTATTTATTTTTTATTTAAATAAATTAAAAATTTTCAAAAAAAATCGCCAAATTTAAGCTAAAACAAAATGATGGTCGAAGCTTTGGCAAACACTACTTATTCATCAAAATTATTTTTTATATTTTAAAAAATTAATTTTTTTTAGATAAATAATTATTTAAAATAATTTAAAATTTAAAATTATATATATTATTTCTCGTATAATATAATATACATGAACATTATAATTATTTTCATTAAAAATATTATTCTCTCCGTTTTAAAATAAATATTCTAGTTATAGTATGTTTAAATTTAATTGTCATATTTTTTTAATTTAAATTATATTTTATCTTAACATTTTAATAATATTCTTATATATTTAATCTTATTCAATTAATATAAATTTAAAAAAAAAATTATTATTTTTTAAAAATAAAAAAATAGTTGTATTTTTTTTTTTTTTTTAAATAAAGCTAGACTATCATTAATTACTCAAATCAACAGTGAAAGGAACCATAAGAAACTAAGGAACCTCAAGCCAAATAGAGGGGTTAGCATGTAAATGAAATGTCTGTGCAAATAGCATGAGCAACTTCATTAGCTGAACTCTTTACAAACGACACTAATTGTAGTTAAAAGAGAAAAACAATTCGAAATAATCAAACCAAATTAAAAATCATTGATAGTGTGAGCATGGATAGCATCCAAAAATCAGCTTAGAATCCAAGAGAGAGTTGTATTTAAGTGGAAGAAATATATTAAAATAATAAAAGAGATAATTATATTTAATTAAGAGAAAATAAATATTAAAATAATTTAAATTTTTTTAATAATTTTATATTTTATAATTAAGACATTATTTTTGTATTTTGGAATGTAGTATTATTTTTGAATATTATTCTTATTGAAAGATCAATTTCCCTCATAAAATATATATTAACTTTTGAAGAAACAGAGAGGAAATTGCAAACCCTAGACGAAAGAGAGTGAGACTATGGAGGTTGCAGTGACAAATACATTGAAATGCCAATTTGCTCCAACAATAACCAACCTCCCCAAACCGAAAAAGGCAGCACTCAGAATTTTCACTCTTAATTGCTCTTCTCCTCTCTCTTCCGATGGTGCTGCCACCGGTAGACTTCCATTCTCTCTTCTTACACCTTTCACTCTCAATTCATATATGATATATGTGTTTTTGGCTTATATTCAATGGTCTAGTTAGATATTGTCATTTCTATATAAATTGTTTTTGTGCACCCTTTTGGAATTTTCTTAAGTTTTTCCAGGTTTTTTCTCATTTATATTTAAACTAAACAATTTTTATTCAAGCTTTGCTATTATGTAATTGGTCCCAAAATGGTAAAAGGGTTGCAACTAAATATTCTGTGCTATGTTGTAAAAGTAGTTCAACATCAATATAAATGGGGAAATATAGAACATGCTCAGGTTGAATGATTGTTGATTAGAGATTTAATGCTCTTCATAGGGGTTTGTGTACATTGTACTTGGGTTTTAGGTTTTTACCAGGCTGTTGCTGCAAGTAATTCCTGGTTTCCCTTTTTGAATTAGCAGGCATAGGCAAGTTTAGGACTCTAGTTTTCAGAACTCTGTTCATTAGTAGTTATTATTATTTATTTTTCTTAATTTTACTACAACTTTTTAATTCTGACATATGGTATCAAACTTTTGCACTTTAGCAATTCATTGACAAGGGAATCGCTGTTTATACATATTAATATGCAAATAAATTACAACTGCTGATAGAATTTTGTTTCTGAGTTAGTTTTGGCAGAGAGGCCTTGGAAAACTTCAGACGCTAGACTGGTACTTGAAGATGGATCAATTTGGAGAGCCAAGTCATTTGGTGCCAGAGGAACCCAAATTGGTGAAGTGGTATTCAATACATCTTTGACAGGGTAAGATTACTTAGTATGCTTTATTACTACTACATTATCATATCTTATATCTGGTGGCTAACATGCAGAAAAGGTAGGACAGGCGTATTTGGTATTCTTTTTGTTTCATCAAGCAGCAAGTTGTTATGATGACATACTTAGCTGCTAGAAAGTAGGTTGTCAACTTTATCCTCATACGTGGCTTTGGAAACTGGACTGATCGTTGAAGCTGGAGAAGGAAGAGGGTAAATCAGAGATCCAACTGAGATTGGATAGGGGTTAAGCTATAATGAAGATGTTATTATATTTATTTGACCAAATACAATAATAAATGTAGTATATTTTCAGTTGGCATTACTAATTCAAGTTCAATCCCTGTCTAATTAACATCAGCGATGTGGATTATTTTCCTTCAGTCTGCTTGGTTCAGGTCTATATTTTCAAGAAAGTCTATGTATCAAATCTTTAATGACCACTTTATCCGATATAATCCTTGGTCTATGTTCTTTCATCATCATCTTTTAACTTGGATGTGCTCAGTTATTATTATTGGTGTATCTGCTAATCAGCATTGGATATGGCCATATCATCTTAATCTCTATTATTGAAGTTATCCTCAGTGGATGCATCTATGTAATTCTATGAATGGACTCGTTTCTGGTGCAATCCTTTCTTCTATAGTCATATTGATTCTTACATTCTCATCTACCATGCTCATTTTTCTGGACATGCATTTTACTGCCCTATATTTAGGGCTATACAAGATATATGGTTGAAGCATGATTTTGTGAACTTCATCTTTGGTTTTCTTGGGGATTCATGATCATGTACGACACTTGCACTTCTTGATTTCAACCATCATACCTTGATCATGTGAATGAAATTCTCCTCACTCTACCTAGTTTTAAAGGATAAACCAATTTATTGAATATGATAGTTTGTAGGACTTCTACTACATCTATTTTAACCTAGCCTTAATCACTTCCCGTTATTCTATTAAAATTGTGATGCAAAATCAACTGTAGTGCCTTTTCGAAGGCTTTATGAAGTTATTCCCTTTCTATAAGGGATAATACAAGTTTCCTTTGCCCCCAAACTATTGTTGGTTGGCCTTGACACCTGTGCTTCAGATTCCCAATTACCTATGTCAACTTGAGATGACCCAAGTGCAGGCATGTAATTGAACATGTCGCTACAATTTGGGATCCTTAGATGTGCCATTGTTTCTTTTTTAGTCAAATTGATCTATGTAAGAAATGACTACTCATGCACATGCATTCAGAGGGAGAAAAGATTCAAAAATAAGGTTGGAGGGAGAGAAATTGGTTTCAAAGGAGGAGGACAGCTAGTTTGGGTCTTCTGATCTCATCTTTTACTTGTTCCTTAAACTTCTTGAACAGTTGATGATCAAATGCTGGTGGGTGCTGCTCTGAATTTTTTAATGCAAGGGATTCCATGCAATGGGCTTTGGGTTTTACTTATTTGCATAATAAAAGCCCGCTTATTATAGCATAGTCCTGTGCTATGGATGGAAAAAAAGAAGAAGAAATCAACAAAATGAATAATAACAATTAATAACAAACATATTCTTCTCGTTGTATCTGATCTCCTTTTTTGCCAAGTCTGTGTGTTTTAGAGTTTTAATATTCAATAAGTCAAATGACCATTTGCATTTCCATCCTTGAGACCTATATTGAAGTCCAAGCAACATAGCCAAAATAACCACTTTGTGCAATTTAGATGTGATGCATTAAACTAGAAAGTTACGTTATTGAGTTTCACTGACATGAATCATTATTGGAGTTTAATTGAGTCACTCTTGTTTGCTCATGCTGCAGGTATCAAGAAATTCTTACAGATCCTAGTTATGCTGGCCAGTTTGTCCTGATGACAAACCCACATATAGGAAACACTGGTGTAAATTCTGGTGGGTGAATTTTCATTTCAAACCAGTACATAATGCATGTTACATATCTATTAATTCAGTCTAATTTTGATGCTTGATTGCCAGATGATGAAGAATCAACGCAATGTTTCCTTGCTGGTCTGGTGATTAGGAGCTTAAGTATCAGGTGTTCTTCCTTCTTCCTCTGATTTTGCTTCTTCACTTTTACCTATTGACTATTGAGGTCTGCTTTTTGTATCTGTTAAAACTTTTTTTATCACTTTATTTCAGTACTTCGAATTGGAGATGCACCAAAACCCTTGGTGATTATTTAGCAGAAAGAAAGATCATGGGAATATGTAAGCTAATTCTACTGCTGATCGTTTATATTTATCAGGGAATTATGCGGCGAATCTGTAAGCTTTGGTTGTCTATCACTTAGTTGCTGAATGTTATGCTGTTTCATTATACAACAGATGATGTTGACACTCGTGCAATCACCCGTAGATTGAGGCAAGATGGAAGTCTTATTGGTGTACTGAGCACAGAAGAGTCCAAGACAGATGAGGAACTTCTGCAGATGTCACGTTCGTGGGACATCGTAGGTAAAAAAAAATAAAATTGCGTGGTTTACAAATATTGTCAAATATTATATAGGATTAAAGTTCTCAATTTTATTGGTTTGGTTCACTTTGTCAGGTGTTGATTTAATAAGTGATGTCTCTTGCACTGCCCCTTATGAATGGATTGAACAAACAAATTCAGAATGGAATTTTAACTCCAAAGGGAGAGGAGACGTCTACCATGTTAGTACCACTCTGGTTAATTTTATATTAAGTTGAATGAATATTTGCTTGCAATTTGCTCATACACTTTGGGAACTGCAGGTTGTTGCGTATGATTTTGGGATCAAGCATAATATACTGAGGCGCCTTGCATCTTATGGCTGTAAAATCACAGTGGTCCCTTCAAAGTGGCCTGCATCAGAAGCTCTTAGCATGAAGCCAGATGCAGTTCTTTTCAGCAATGGTCCTGGGGACCCATCTGCAGTTCCTTATGCTGTTCAAACAGTCAAGGAATTACTAGGAAAGGTTCCTGTTTTTGGAATTTGCATGGGCCATCAATTGCTTGGTCAGGCATTGGGTGGAAAAACCTTTAAAATGAAATTTGGCCACCATGGAGGAAATCATCCAGTTCGTAATCTTCGGCACAATCGTGTTGAGATTAGTGCTCAGGTGAGTTCATGTGTTAAAATTTCAATATGCATACTATGAATTTTGGATCTGTGCTATGCGAATTCATGTAAGACATCAAAATGAATGAACATAAATCACAAGGTTCAAATTTGCTGAAGCCCAATGGTAGAAGTAAATGGATTTTAAGTAATTAATGAATTAATGATATGTTTACGGTAGATGTTGAATCGGTGTTGATCAAAGCAAAATAATGCAGGGGATAGTCATATATTAAGTCAGTTGAACTAGAATTTGGTGACATAAAACTCTCAATATGTATATAATTGAATTTTTTTTTTCACACTCACTGATGAACTCCCTACTTGTTGTTTATTTGTGTTTAATTTTCACTTTAAATTCTTGACATGGCAGAATCACAACTATGCAGTTGACCCAGCATCACTTCCCGTGGGTGTGGAAGTTACTCACATCAATTTGAATGATGGAAGCTGCGCTGGTCTTGCTTATCCAGCACTAAACATAATGTCACTCCAATACCACCCCGAGGCATCCCCTGGCCCTCATGATTCAGATACTGGTAAATAGGATTTCCTCCCACATTTTCCCATTTTTGTCAACAATTTCATAATTTAGTTTATACAAAGGTCCACTATCAAAATAAAACTAATACATATCTCAAAGCATTTCACTTCTCACGTGTTTTTCTCACTAGCAATGTGTTGACATGAGTATTTTTTTTTTATTTGTTACAGTGTTTGAGGAATTTATAAATCTAATGAAGCAAGCAAAACAAAAGGCCTAGGCAAACGTCTACGCCTGCTGTGTCTGAGAATGGAATTATACTGGCAGCAATGGTTGAAATGGTCTAATTCTTGAAGTGAGCCCTTGCCACTATTTTCGTTGTTTTGACATCAGCTAGTTCATGCTAATAAGACACTAATTATTCGCATCTTAGTTTCTCTGTCTTTGTAGGTTCTGTTAAATAGTTAAGATGGTTTCATAAATTCGCATTATTCTCTTTTGATTATATGTAATTTTGGTTACCTAGAGACGACGTGGTTTATTTTGGATTGTTTAGATACTCTTTTGTAGTTTATTATAATGGCATTTGTAATCATGTTAGATCCAATGGAAGAAACTGTTCATCGTTGGTAGCTGATGATAGCCAACTCTTTTTGGTTTTTGAAATTCATGAGCATTGAATATAATCTTGGATTAAATAAGGTTTCTGTTTCACCTTTTAACACTGTAATGTGAATGATTGAAGGAAATTCTGAATCCAAAACAACCGAAATAAAAAATACTTGAAAAAAAAAAAGTAATTATAATTTGAAAATATACCTCAATTGTCGACTTTGAATTAAATGGTAAAAAATAATAATTTCAAAATATGATTTAAAATAAAAATAGGTTTTGACTTCCAAGTTCTTTTTCTGATTATCAAAGAATGGTCTACTAGTTAGAGGTGATAATTTTTCACTTACTTGAAAATCAGACTCAATTCCACCGGAAAAATGAAAGTTAAAACTCTATTTGAATTCTATTAAAATTTAAAATGACCCGAACTCGATCCAATTCAAAAATTTAAAGGTAAATTTGAGTCAGGTCTTAGTTAACTGATTATATACATACAAATATTAAATCCCGTGAATGAAGAAATGAAAGAAAAAATCACTATCAGTGTGTGCATAATTAAAAAGCACTCAAGATAATTTTTTACTTCAGTTGGGTTGTTTAAAAGTTTGCAGTGGATTCTTATCTATTTATATTGATTATGGATAAATTAATAAAGCATATACAACAAGAAATTTCATGAATCTTAATGTTTACTGGTAAAAGAGAAGTAGAAGAGACTTAATAAAAAGAGTCAGTGTTTTGAAATCCAAATATTTGTAGAACTAAACCAAAATACATGTATTACAAGTTTAGTGAAAACCAAAGAACTAAAATAAAGTAGCAACATTCCAAAATATGATATTAAATATTTAGTCTCAATTTATAAGAAGATTGATGTTGTGAGAAGAATGTTAATTATAAGATAAAAATTAGATGGTTGAAATTGAGACTTATCATATAAATCTTATATGACCGTAAGATTCTCAATAAATTAAAAAGAAAATTCTATGGTACGATTATATAATCGAATATATTATATGATAGTAAGTGTTAAACATTGAAGGAGCAATAAATATTGAAAATGAATGTTGTTGAGATGATGATACCAAATGGATATGTGGTCATATTAAAATAAATAAGATATGTAATAAAAAAATTAAAAATAAAGTAAAATTAGCATCGATCAAGGAAAAAGATGAAAGAAAAGAGATTAAGATGGTTTATGCATATGAGGCTCCGATCTAGAAGATTTCAATTAGTAAGATCAACTACATCATGGTAGAGGAGAAAAATAAAAGAAATAGTAAACTTAAACTAACTTAAAGAAGGAAAATTAAGAAATAGTAAACTTAAACTAACTTAAAGAAGGAAAATTAAGTATAATCTAGATGTATTATAATTATCAGAAGATATAGTCTAAAATCGTTTAAATTGAAAATAAAAAATTTATATAACAGAATAAATTTAATTTTGGAAATAAATCTTAGTTGAGTTAAGTTGAATATAAAATTTATTTAATTATTTTTATTTTATAATAATTTGAAATTTTGAAAAAATTTATAAAATACACTACAAAAAAAAAAAAAAAAAAAATTTGATATCACAACATATTAAAATTATTGATGAATTTAATTATTATATGTATAGGCATTATATATTATTCTATAGTATGTTATCTGTATATAAATTATATATGTGATGATAAATTTAAAATATTTTATATTTGTTTTACTTAAATTGTATATAATATATTTTAAAATTATAATAATAATTTTTATTATTTTATTATAAAATATTATATACGAAAGTTATATTTTTATAAAAAAATTCATCTCGACTCTATTTAATCTGAAAGCTTATTTTTAAAGCTAAATTAGAAAGTGATTTGAATTCGAAGGAAAATTCTTTGTGGCAATTAATATGATGATTCACTTGAAACCTAAATACAATTCTTAGAGTGTGGTTGAATATAAATAACATTTTGAAAATAAAATTTAAAAATGTTATTTTAAAAAAAATTATCATATCTAACTTAATTTTTTTTTTAATTTTTAAATTTTAAAATAATATTTTGAATTAATTAGTTAAACACTTAAAAAATTATTTGATATTTTTTAAATTTTAAAACTATATTTTATCCTAGATCTAAACACTCTCTTAATTATCCAACTTAAATCCATCTAATAGAAAAAATGATATTTAAAATTATCTGATTTGAAAATGATTAATTTAAAATGACTATGCAATCCGACATGGTTACCACCTCTACTACTAGTCAATCTATATTTGGATCCGGCCTGAATATATATATATATATATATATAAAAGGAAAATTTCAAATTTTTTAAGAGTTTGATTCATTCAACTTGCATTTTTTACTGACATTCAGATCACCAGCAAGTCTAGTAATGTCTTTCTAATATTGCTGTATTTAGTTCTTATTTATTCATTTTCCTTTTTTTCTTCCTCTTAGTAATTTTTTATATTATATTATTGATCCCAACTTCATATCATATTAATTTTATTTTACTTGTGTTTCTTTAAAATATTTTAATATATATAAATTATTATTATTAAAATATTTTAAATTTCAATTCGATTTAAATTAAATCAACTGACAAGGATCTTCTAACATTATATAAAAATAAGTTAATTATTCATAAATAATTTCATATTCAAAATTTTAATTATATTCAGGCAGATTTGGTTTAACTGTAATTTGAGTAAAATTATATGCAATATTGATGAAAAAAATTGTTATTAGAATATTGTACTATTTTTTTGAGTAAAAAAATAGCTTCTGATAAAAAAAAAAAAAAAATAGTATTTTACTATTTTCATATTAGTTGGTGATAATAATTTTGTAAAATAGTATTTAATTTCTAAAATGAAGTGAAATTAATATTTAGATTTTCAAATTTTTAAAAAATATCTCACAGTTATTGGTCAATTTTTTTTCAAATTTTTTATTAAAAATATTCAAAATTAATTAAAAAAATTAAAAAAAATTATTTTTTAAAATACCATCACCTTCGGCTTTTATATATATATATATATTTTTTTCCTTCGTTTACTTTCTATTTTCCGTCATTTTGATCATAATAATTTTCAAATATTAATTCATAGAATATTCAAGGGTGCTTGGCGTTGGCGTGGTCTATCTCTCGCCTGCTCAAAGTCTAACTGCTCTTTCTTGTTCTTTTACCACTTTTCTCTCCGCAACAGTATGTAATTACGCAGGCTACTGGTTCCAAACTTGAATCTCAACATAAAAATCCATTGATCTCTCTCTCTTTATCTCTTCAGAAGACGAAGAGAAACTACCCAGTTTTCAATTCAGTCTGGCTATGTCATTGAAACCTTTTAATGCCTATACTATTGCTCTGATGATGTTCTTTACATTCTTGATCCTCTTCTTCTTAGGCTTCCTTGAATTCCCTTCTGTTACAACATCAATTCCCTTACCCATCAAGGATAGTTTATCCACCACATCCTCCATTCCTGACCCTTTTGTTGATTTGTCCACTGCTTTCAAGAAATGGGATTCTCAAGTGGGTTGTGCTCAGTTTAGAGAAAAGTACAAGGATTTGATCCATTTGGGGTCTTCTGGGTCTAATGGGTCTGCTTCTTTGCAAGTGGCTGGTAGTGATTTTGATTGTAATGACCTAAAGATGGGTCATGTTAGTGTTTTGGTTAAAGGGTGGACTTGGATCCCTGATAATTTGGACAATTTGTATTCTTGCCCGTGTGGGTTGAGCTGTTTATGGACTAAATCTTCAGTTCTTGCCGATAAACCAGATGCTTTGTTGTTCGAAACAAGTACACCTTCACTTCGGGTATTTTGTTTCGACCTTCTAAACTCGATTTACTTGTTCAGCGATTATTGATTTATTGAAAATTTTGGATACTGTTTTCTAGATGCATCTGTGGTTTTATGCTGCTTAAATATTTTCATGAATATATGTGGGTACTGTTCAAATTGTGATATAGGTGATCAGAAGTTAGGTGGATTGGGTGAATGAACATTTGCCGTTTGCATGACGGTGTTATATAGGCATAAAACCATAGTTAACCTAGTTTCACAGTTTTGTGATCTGCTTTTCTGGTAGCTGATTTGGGGTCAAAACATAGAATTGATTAAAGAATCAGCTCCCAAAATTGTGTGGTTTTTTCATTTTATAAGATTCATAGATTAGTGATGACTTTCCTTTTTCATACATCTTACAATCTCTATTTTCATCCAGTCACTGTACTAGGCAGGGAGAGGGAGAGAGAAATAGAGATTGCTCCATTGTGGTATCTTCTAAGTTAGGTTCTGGTAGCAGAGAACTGTGGAGATAGTCCAAAAACAGAACATTTTTTCATAGAGTAGCTGTTCTTTGGTCTTGAATATGCAACATGTTGATTGCAAGCTCAATATTTTTACCACTGCACAAGCCAGTGGCCCTTGAATAGTCACCTATTTAGAAATGAAGGTAGTTGAAGTGACCTATTTAGAACTGAAGGTAGTTGAACTAATGCTACTAGGAAATTTAGTGGACAATAATAACGTTACTAGGAAATTTAGTTGCATGTAGAATAAATCTTTCTCACTCAGTTCAGCTTATGTATAGGATGACGATAAAGTTTACAACCTAGAGTTGTTGGTCCATAAATCTAACTGCTCAGTGCTCTGTTGCCTTAATTTGAGTATTTTGAAATGGCTCACTCTCTCCCTCCCAACAAAGGCACGAACTCGCATAATCTTTTAAATTTTGATACCTCCATTGACCTATTTTGGAGCTTGATGTGGACTAACATCTTTTCAAATTGTAAGAATATGGTCTTTTCAGGCTTCGAAGGTTATGGTTTTGGTCTTGAAATAATTTAGCGTGTCAGTCTCTAGGTTGTGCAAAGCAAATATTTTTAATACTTAGTTCTGTAATGCCAAGGGATGGTTGGATAATAGTCGATGTGTATTATAGGTTAAAACAGACTGGTGCAAATAATGAAGTATGATGGAGACTCGTGCAATTGTAAGATCCTCACTATGTTGAAGGGGAGGTTTTATAAACTGTATTTAAGGAGCTATGATGTAGGGTTCTAGGTTCTGCAAAGCACACATTTTTAATACTTAGTTCTGTTATGCCAAGGGATGGTTGGATTGTAGTCGATGTGTGTTATAGGTTAAAACAGACTGGTGCAAATAATGAAGTATGATGGAGACTCGTGCAATTGTAAGATCCTCACTATGTTGAAGGGGAGGTTTTACAAACTGTATTTAAGTAGTTATGATGTAGGGTAGTGAGTTTTGAGAGGTGAAAAACCATGTCCATAAAAATTAGCATGAGACCCTGGTCATACACCATAGAATAGATAGAGATAATATCCCGGCGAACTGTAGTCAGGATGAGCCCACCTATCCCAAGAAGGGGACCTTGAGATAAAAAGGCTACGAAGTGTGAGGGAATTACTAAAAAGTGACCTAATATAGAATGGCTGAAATGATACATTTGTAAGGTTGCAGTGACACCCTTACCCTTTGAGAGTATGTTAAGAGGAGCAATTAAGATGATTTAGTAGGATGCGTATCCTTAAGCAGGTCAATTCTGGTAATGGAGTGAAGGAATCGGAAACACTTGGGATATATGTTTCGGTCATGGTAATAAGATATGTATAAGGTCATGGACCCTAAGCAATGTGATGCAGGACAACTTAAAAGTTACAGCTTAGGGCTTATCTTTAGGTTGCTTTGAAGACTGCTAAAGTTAGGAAATTGTGCAGACAATTGGGGTTGGTGAAGGGAGAATGACTGGGGATCACTAAAACACAAGAAGAGAGAATTTAGACTATTTGCTATGCAAATTTGGCACTGGGAAATACCAAAAGCAGTAACTTGAAGGCATTTTATGTTTTCCCGAACCTATTTGATAAGGAACAAAAGTTAGAGTTTTGATGGTGTGAAATGTTTCTCAGGTTTGAAGGGAAGAATTTCAGACTTAAATTATATAAAAATGTGGTTGCAGACTTAAAGGAAAATGACAAATTTCTAAGCTTTAGAGTTCCTTAAGCTTTGTATCCAAGGTCAATAGGCACTACGTTTAAATTTAGAGTTCAATTTCATTGCACAATGCAAAGAAGAAAATTACTGGAAATTTTAATTTAATTTTATTGATCAATTCCATTCCCATAAAGTATGACAAATATGTTTGTTGATTGCCTAAACTCCTAATCTCATAATGGTTTGGGCATCCATACTCTATATAAAACTAAAAGGACTAATGATAAGAACCAAATTATGAAGAAAGTTTAAAAAAAAAAAAAAAAAAAACCCTTAGAGACATCCTGTCAGCCCATTTAATGCAAAGCTTGAAATTGCACAGTTGCCCCCTGAATTCTCAAGTTATAACATCTTGAACCTGCTGCAACAAACATACTTGAATAAACACTCAAATAAGACTTTAAGGATTAAAAACCAACTCTGTTATGTTCCAGATCAACCTTAAATAAAATCTAGTTGTAACTCTAAACTTTTTAAGTTTATGTGCTAGTTCTTTTATTGAGTTCAATGCTGCTTGTATCATTCTTCCTTGGAGAGAACTCGACCTTGAGTTTTCAAACACCTTGGTAAAATTGATGTTTTTTGTCTTTAAAGCATTGAAAAACCATTTGTCATGCATGCTGTTTTGCCTTTTTGATAGTTGGTCGCAATGAGAACACTCGAAAGCTTGCCTCAGACTTGTTTTTCCTTGAGCCCTATGTTGTCTGCAGCAAATGAGAATGGTACAAAATGTGACAAGATAGTTGACTGGATGAACTAGGTCTTGGAGTTGGGACACAACCTACAATATGTGGATTTGTGCCACTTAAACTAGGAATAATCTTTTTGGAGAATGATAGTTTCATGCGTATTATTTTGATAATATATAATGAGGCAGTAATATATTAGCTTCCTCAAGTCTTCTTTTTTTTTGTCAGGGGATCACTGTTTTATACTTTTGGAATTCTTTATGAATGTTCCCATTCATGTGGAAAGAAAAAAAAACATGTGAAGCCTTATGATAGAGGAATTCCACTGGAATGATTATGCTGTTAGAGGTTAACATGGTGGAGGTTCATGATTTGTAGATTTTGATGTTCACATCCATGTAGAAACAAAGAGAATATATGGAACAGTCCAGTGTGTTTATGTTCTCACTTGGGATGAAAGGGCCTAATCGTATTAGTAGTTTGGTGGTATTGCACTTAGGTGGGAAGATCCTGCTATCAATTTCTGGGAAACAACACTAGTGTGATAGATGTAGATTATGCTTATCTAGTTGCAACTACCAGAAAAGAAAAATAATTGCTGATGGTCATTTTTAATCTTTTCCAACTCTGTTAAGATGGTATGCTTATGAAGTAAAATTTATTTGTTTTTCCATTGTACAAAAGAAAAAACCCATCATGAAACAAGAAAGATGAAATATTGTGAATCCAGTGAACGTAAATCTTACATTAATTTTTTTTTATATGGTTGAGATCATAATTAGTTCATTGAATAGCGCTTTATGCACATACATAATCTGGTGAAAAAATAAAAAAGAAAAATGGTTGATTTTTCTTGAAAATGATTGTTATGACATCTAGGCATTCCTGTATCAATATGCCATCGATTGGACTCCATTGTTCATCATCATCTGTGTCAATGGGAAAATCATCATAATATATAAGCATGAACATCTAAAGATGTATTTTCTCCAACATTCAGCCTGTCAGAATGCTTTTAGATTGAATTGATATGAGATCATTACTTGTGGAAATCTGACTAATAATAATTTTTGTCTTACTATATCTATTTATATTTAGCCCTCAGTCACTCTTTCCCTATGTTCTGATTGTGTGCTTGTCCATTCTAGGCCTTTTTAGTTTTTTCGGTGAAATGAAACATAGAAAATAAGTTGCTATATGTCAACATTGGGAAGAAAATGAAAAACAGAAAATGCTTTTACTATACCTTGATGTTCTGGTTAATTTTGTGTGTGCATGCAAGCATATAAATTGTTAATGTTATTGTACTATGCTACCACATAAATTTTCATGTTATTGTACTATGCTTGAGGGTGGGCCTTGGCATAATTTTTAAGGTTGATCCATTGCAGCCTGTGCACAACAGTGTGGAAACAGCCTACCCTAATTTTTTGGGAAGGTTGTGTACATCTAACCATCCCCAGACCATGCAGTGGTGGTTCATGGGAGCATTGTGTATTGGGCTGCCCAACCATGTTTTTGATAGATTATAGGGTCTGTCTTTGGAATATTTCCCTTTTCCATCTGAAAAAGAAGTGACTATTTTCAGTTCATGTTATATATGCTCTGTGCGCTGTCATTTTAACTAAATTGAGACGTACTTGGCAAAACACAAGTCCTGGAAGCATTTTGAAATTTTTGCAAACCTTTGCATTGAAATTACCAATGATGAGAACAGTTGATTACTCAGGCCACAGTTCTTTTGCTTGTCATATGGAAGTTATTTTCCTCTCTAATCTTTCCTGACCTGCTAGCAACCCCTATTTTGTGCTTTTATTTTTCTTGGCTTTCTTTTAAGTGGCAGTTTTTATCATGTTTGCTAGAGGCGCAATGGGGATCCACTTCGTGTCTATATGGATCTTGAGGCTGGCAGGAAACGGTCAGGTCTTGAGGATATATTTATTAGTTATCATGCAGAAGATGATGTTCAGTCAACATATGCTGGTACACTCTTTCATAATGGTCGAAACTATCATGTGTCTCCTCGTAAGAACAATGTACTGGCTTATATTTCTCTGCTGTCCATCCTCACCACTAGTTTTAAATTTTATTTTTCCATCATAATTAGTTATTGCTAATTAAGAAACTGATTGCTGATTTGGATTTCCTTTAATTTGAAGGACACACTGGTGTATTGGTCTTCATCACGGTGCCTTGCTCAAAGGAACCAGCTGGCCAAGAGTTTACTCGGGTTGCTTCCACACCATTCATTTGGCAAGTGCTTGAACAATGTTGGTGGACTGGATATGGCTCTTTCTCTCTACCCTGAGTGTGCAAATGACGCCAACGTGAAGCCAAAATGGTGGGATCATTTACATTGTGCTATGTCTCACTACAAGTTTGTGCTTGCAATTGAAAATACAGTGACGGATAGTTACGTGACAGAAAAACTATTTTATGCCTTAGACTCTGGTGCAGTTCCAATCTATTTTGGTGCACCAAATGTGGATGACTTTGTTCCTCCACATTCAATAATAGATGGGACCAAATTTAGCTCCATGGAAGAATTGGCTTCTTATGTAAAAACCCTTGCCAATGATCCTATAGCTTATGCAGAATACCACGCATGGAGAAGATGCGGTGTGTTGGGTAACTATGGAAAGACTCGTGCGGCAAGCCTTGATACGTTGCCTTGCCGATTGTGTGAGGCTGTTAGTAGAAAAGGAGGGCGAAATGCAAGAGCTTAGTGGAATTTTCTGGATGTGATTAATTCGAGTTAGCTCCGCTGGGCGCTGGCTACATTGTGATTCCAAGATTTTGTTAATTGGATGGGGTTGCTGCTAGGTGTATACAGGCAAAGAGCGAACCGATATACTGTATAAATAGAACAACTCTAATAGAGTATACAATTGAGAGATGCAGGTAGAAATCTCAACCCCAGCATAAGTCATTATGTTGATTGATTTTCAGATTTTTCATTTCAAGGAAAAAGAAATGGAAATTTTTTAGTTTGGTTTTGCTTTAGTTAATTGAGGAAAATTCTAAGCTACTCTTGTTGCAGCTAACTTTTTATACACTAAATCAATTACAAGTTATATATTTTAAAGTTTTATTATGAATACGTCTATTATTTTAAGCAGTGTAATTTTCATATTAAACCTGATGTATACGTGTAAATAAGTTTTTTCGTTAATTGAAATATGCAAAGATTCACGCATATAGCCAGTGATATCTTTAGAGTTTTGTTTTTCTATTGCAGCCAAGTGGCATCACCGAGTATGAACTGAATTACGCCATCTCAAAAAAATAATGAATTCGAAAAACTTAATTTTTTTTTTTTTGAAAAATTAAAAAAGAAAACTAATGAAATTGATGAAGATAAAAGCCATAACATTCAGGCAGCATTATAATAAAAATTACCAAAAATACAATCACCTAGATTATATTTGTAAAAGATTTGTTTGGACTAGGACATTTCTTCCCTCTTGCTTCGGCCTTTCCCTTCATACAAGAGTTCCTGATCTTGAATGATTCACTTGTTATGTCTCCCATCTTCATTCTTTCTACTGGTTGTTCCATTGAACATGCAGCTCCAACTCTTAGCACAGAATAGATACTTTCTTTGAAGCTCTCTCCTTCATTTTCAGATAGAATTTTTGGATCGATGATGTCCATCACTCCGTGAGGCAAATATTTTACAACGAAAGCGTGAAAGTTTAGATCATTTCTAAAAGAGTCATCAGTTGGCTTCTTTCCTGTAAATATCTCTAACAACAGAATCCCATAGAACATCTTCTGCAGAAACTAGGTCACTCATGTCATACTCTGCAAATAGAGACAATACTAGCATAAGACACTGTTAGAAATATAATGTATACATATCTCTAGTGGGGAAAATACATTAAAAGGAATAAAAACAACAATGAAAACTTACCATGATAAGAATTCTGGATAGGCACAAACTTGCCAGAGTTATTGGATCAAGCTAAAATCTATTTTGCAATATTAGCTGCATAATGGACTATTTTGTAAGTTTCTAAAGGATGCATTTTCTTGCAATTCTTTTCTCAAGAGAAGTTCAACACTGAAGTATTCTCTCTTTGAAAACCTGAAATATTACTTTTTCATATGGTTAATCTTGAAATAGAAAAGGTATCATACTTGGAGCAACATATCATAGCCAATAGATCTCAACTGCAATATAACTGCTTGGAAACTGTACATCCTCACCATAAATTGTTTGAAAAATATTAGCCAAGCCAAAATCTCCAATATGGGCAGTCATCTCCTCATCCAAAAGAACATTACTTGGCTTTAGATCACCATGTATGATTGTTGTTAAGAGACCACCGTGGAGATAACTATAGGGCAGTGGCAATATCAATAGCAATGTTTAGTCTATCTACTAGTTTCAGATTTCTTGACTCTCTTTCTCGTACATCTTCCCCTGCATCGTGAGCATGTAACCATTTCTCCAAGCTCCCATTGGCCATGAGTACGTATATTAGAGCTTAGAAATCATTGCCTTCAAAGTTTATGCTAGAGCAGACACTCCGTAACTTCAGAACTAGTTGAAGCTTCTCTTTGTTGCAAATTCAGTACTTCCATTGCCACTTCTATCCCTTGTTCAAAAAATCCTTTATAGACGGAACCATTGCTTTCCAACACCAATTATGTTATCCATAGAGAATCCATATGTGGCTTCGAAGAGTTCTGCATAGGATATTCTCAAAAACTGGTGCTCAATGCTGACTTGGACGCGTTCTTTTCCTATGCTAGAAAATTAAGAAACAAGTCAACAAAGAGAAAAATATTGCAACAACAGCCACTGGGACTATTACTTAGAGCAAAGAGCGTTTGTTTTTGTACTTCGGGAAGATGCAAGAAGAAAGCTTCAGTTCGGCAATACCTCCACAATTGTACTGCACTTGCATTTAGAAAGATTCCACGTTTTAGAACCTCCCCGTGGAATTGATTAAAAGACAGATTCAAATAGTTCAACCCCCAAGGTCATATAAAGAATTGGGAATTTTCCCTGAAAAATCTATCTTAAACCTTGTAAAGCACTAAAAGCACGAGGTATTTCCCTCTAGTAGTAGTTCTTCCAGACCCAAACACTTGACATTAGTGTTTGAATTTATGCCTGATAATTGATTGTTAGATAATACAATTCCACCAGGTTTTGCAGCATACCTACTTCTGATGGAATAGGACCAGTAAGTGCATTACCAGATAAATCGAGGTTAATTGGAAGAGAGGACAGACTGATAACTTGTGTAGACATTGAACCACTGAGACTATTATGTGAGAGATCCAAACAGATCAAGTTATGACAATTACCAAGACTGGGAGATAAGTTACCATTTGAAGACGGTATAGCTCCTGTAATTTTATTATTTCCCAAAATCAACATTTCCAACACGTGAAGTTTATCAAAATTAATAAGAATAGTACCCTGGGATGGGAATGGTGCCATGCAACTTATCTGAGAATCTATACTGTTTATTTGTTTGGAGAGATTGGCTATAGACCCTCACAGAAAATTAGATGCTACATCGATTTGTCTTAAATTGGAGCAATTAATTAGAGAAGAAATTAAAAGTCATTTTCTAGTTGATTATGGGACAATACTGTTCTTTGAAGAATCATCCCAGTAAAATAATTTCCAATAAGAACAATTTGTTCAATGAAATTGAGACAGATCCAGTAACCTGTTAAATGCGAGTTGATGTCAGCGAGGAAACTGCCATGAAGTCTGTTAAAATCCAATTGACTTTCATAAATGCTAGATATGTTGTTAAAACCAGAAGGATTATTGTTTTGAATTAGCAAATATACCAAGTTCCCAAGTCGAGAGATATCCTCTGGTTCTTTCCTTCCAAACCATTTGAGGCCAAAGAGATGTCCCAGTGTAAGGAAGAATTCTTCCTGTGAGGTTATTTTTAGGTAAGAATCCCAACTCGGAAGGGATATTCCCGTGGAGCTTGTTGTCAATGAGATTAAGAAACACAAGGTTTAAGCAATAGGAAAAGTTTGCTAGTATACTCCCACTGAATGAGTTGTTGCTCGGCTCTAAAAAATTTAGGCAGTGCAAACCACCAATCCCTTGTGGGATTTGGCCATAGAAGCTGTTGTTTTGGAAATCAATGATCCTGAGAAATGAGAAATTTGCCAATATGGGGTGATAGTGATCCTACCAAGCCTTGCGAGATCAGTTTCAAGGCTATGACTCTGTAAGGATGTTTCCAACTACATAAAACGCCTTTCCAACTGCAGAAGTGCACATATTCATTCCAAGAAATGAAGAGGTTGAAGCGATCTCGTTGAATTGCTTCTTTGAAAGAAATCAAAGCAAGTCTATCGGTCTCATTTTGCAAGCAAGCAGCAAACTTGAAAAAGCACCAGCACCAGCACAAGAAAGGCCACGACTTAATTGCCAGAGGTATTCAATTAACAATAAAAAATTTTGAGTGTTCACCTAATAATTTGTTTAAAATGTTTAGGTCAAGTAATTTTTTTATATGATATATTTAAGAACAATAAAATATTAAGAAGTTGACTAAAATTTCTTAGAATTAATTTTTTTTTAATTAATTTCTGCATGAAAATATATGTAATGTCTTCGGAGTAGGCATGAGTTGAAACTTGTCTTGCTAGTTGCTATTCTTGTCACTTTCAGTTAATAAATTGATCGTCAATTTTATCAAATATGTTAGTTCCCCCTTCCCAGATTTGCAAAACAGCTACCAAGTGAAGCTGAGTTTTTCCATATTATCTATGAATTCATGCATAAATTTGCATCATATTTGAAGCAAATAATGGAAGTAATACTTTGACAAAGTTCACAGGCATGTGCAAAGTTGCAAATCTTTATCTATAAATAGAAGATTGATCAGTTTTTGCAGTTTTGTTGAAATTCAAAGGTTTTTTTTCTTCTTTTCTTTCTTTTTTTTTTTTGGGTTCACATCTCTGTCATTTTATAAAATTTATTTCCTGATTTGTTTTACCTTTCAGTTGTGCAACTAATTTCAGAAGTAGCTGTAACCAATTGTAATTGTGATGTTTTAAAATTCTACTTGGATTTATTTGTCCATAAGCTTATCTTCTACATGATATTTTGCAAGCTTATTGTTCATTGTTCTGCAATTTCAAACAGGAAGTAGCCAGAGGCATTGCAATCAGCTTCATAGAACTGCTGTGAATAAAAATAAAAGCATAAAAATGCTTAGGGCTCAAGGAAAATGTGCTAAATCATTTTTCTATATACTTGAAATAGAGAATAAATGTAAAAATCAAGACAAAGTGCAGAAGAATCTCTGCCTCTCTGAGACACATGCACGCACATTACTAATAGAAAATATTGTGAATGTTTTCTCTTTTACGAGTAAATGGAACTACATCTAAATGAAATTAAAAGACATCTCCAATTTATCATCAATAGTCCCACCTACATCATCTGAATCAGAAGAGTCCAACTGAGAAAATATAAACATAAAATTGGTTGGCCACTTGCATTTCTCAACATTCATGTCATTGTAGTGAATATTTAATGGAGATCAATAAGATTTAGTGTTTTCTATATTTGTATTTGTATATTTTTGGTATTTTTATTTTTCTTAATTATTTTTAATAGGAAACTTAGTTTTAGGCGTTATTTAAGGTATTATATTAGTTTTGATTTGTTTATCTATTTAAGTTAGTTTTGATTTATTTCCTTATTTATGTAAATCTGGTAATTTGTTTCCTTTTAGGAATAAATTACCATATTATATTTTAGGGTTTTCTGACAGTTATTTCCTATATATAGTTATATAAACTTTAGGGTTGGGGGAGGCTGGATTTGAATTAAAAATAACCTTTTTGTTTGAAAGTTGTT
>CANXYC012641045.1:0-29559 GCA_948193065.1 Aleurites moluccanus
TTTTTGATGTATTAAAATATTTATATTTTAATTATGTTTGGTTGATGTTTTGTGTGTTTGAATTTATTAATATTTTCTAAATAATTTTTTTTTATATTTTTAGCTATTATTTATGAATTTTATAAATATAAATAAATTTAGTAATATAAAATTTAAGCGGGGAACGGGGATCCCCATGGGGATGGGAATGGGAACTAAATTATCCCCGTATGTGAAATGGGGACGGGGATGGGGATTCCCCGCTAAGGCAGGGGTGAGGATGGGGATGGTTCCCCCGACCCCGCCCCGCCCCATTGCCATCCCTACTCCACCAGGCCTCCCCTTCAAATTCAAAGTTGGGCCTTGAAGAATTACCAATCCCTATAGGGCACTGGCCCTAGATGCTTGGGCTTTGTCTTGTCCTTTTTCAATGGATGGTTCAACTGCATCTTCCTTATTTTCTTTCCTCCTCACCATTCACCCTTTATTCCACCATTATCGATCTTGCCTTACCACACAAGTCTTCTGTATCTTTTAAGGAGGAGACTTATCTCTTACCTTAGGAGGACTCTAGAGACCAGCGTCTAGGGTGTTCCTAATATCCTACAACATCATCAAAATCTAGACAACAACAACATTTGAGAATAAGAAATAGATGAGTGCATGTAAAAAAGTAGATAAGGAAAAAAGATATCAAGGAAAGAACTAACCTCCTGGAATAAAAAAAAGCAAGATTCGGACGCTCAAAATTTTGTGGTAAGCAGATGGAGTCTTAATGGAAGGCTTTGAAGGAGCCTTGGGAGCGGAAGGAACCTTGGGCTTTGAAGGAGCCTTCTTTGAGCAGGTGGAGCCTTAGGCTTTGAATGAGCCTTGGGACCAAAAAGAGCTCTAGGAGTAGGAGGGGCTTGATCCGTAAGAGAAACCTCAATTGGGAGCTTAATGATCACAACTTCTCCCATAAGATTTGTTGAAGAGGCATGAGGCCTCTCTCTCTTCTCTTTGCTCTTGTAGATCATTGGGGTTTTAACCTTATCCATATGAGGCGCTCTCCCCTCAGCCACTACCAGTTGAGTCACCATTGCTTGGGCCTCTACGTCATTGTGCTTGATGCCATCAATCTCCTTTATATCCTTATAATACCTTTTCTCCTGGTCACCTACGATAATTAAAGGTTAGGTAGTGAAATAGCTTTGCAAGAGGTGAGGCATCTCATCGAATAAAGAAAAGATAAAATTGAAGAGAATTTACAGATGACATTGTTCAGCCTGGACGCCATATTTAAGCATTTGATACTGTAAGTCTAGTTGTTGGCCGTGATAGTTTTCACAACAACCTTCTCAGCCAAACTCAGCTAAATCAAGTCGTCCATTTCATAAGGAGTATCTAAAAAGTGGTTGAGGAACCTAAAGCCATATTTAAGGTCTTTGTTGGTCACTTCAATCACAATATATTTTTTTCTTCAATTTAAGACTTTACTATCCTTATGGACAAAAATATGATGCTTTCGCTTTACTTAGGAAGTCTAGAAACCATCCATGATACCAACCTTAAAGAAGACTTGGAAAAGTTTAAGAGTAAAAACTATGGACATAGAGAAGAAGATTACCTCAAACCAATGGAAGTTGCAAATGAAATTGGGATGAAACATTATCGGATTGACTCAAAAATAGTTGAAACAATGAGTTAGGAATATGGTGGAAGGCATCCTCAGCCCATGCTCAAAATGGTGGAAGAAGATGATATAAGACCTTTCAATTTAAAGATCCCTTCCAAACCTTCAATACCATGGACCATTGAGATTTGCTCATTCTTCTTAGATATCCTGAGTTTGAAGTGCTTATACCCTCTAGGTTAAGAGTCATGGCAGAGAAATAATCACAAATGGCATTGGACATAATATCATAGCAACATTGGATGATGGTGTTTTAGTCTTGACGCCTCCAATACCATTCTTCGATTTGGGAGCATGTGGAAGAATGACAAGAAGTTAAAGAAGGAAAAGAGAATAATAGAAGAGCAGAGGAAAAATTCACAAAAAATGAAAAGCACTAAGTAAAATGAAGAAGAAAGTAAGAGGAAACGATTCAAGTAATTTGGAGGCATTTTAAATTTTAAATTTTTTTGAAACCTCCCGTAATTATGATTGAGAAACCTTAAGGATGCTAGTTACATATTTTAAGGGATGGTCCTAATGATGGCATTAATTCAAGGCTTAACTTTTGACAAGTGGCGAGAAGTATCTGTTAATCGTCCCATTAAGTACAATGCCCAAGCAACTGTCATTTATGGAAAATCATGCTGACTAAAGGTAGAAGGTCACTTGATGCCCACCTTTTAAAAACTATGTTCCTTGATCAGGTGAGGCCTACCTTGAGCCAAAGAAACCTATAAAGGATAGCCTTACCGTTTTTAATCTTACTCTTATAGTGATGAATCAAGCCCCATCACAATAGAGCAAGAAGGGCCTTTGATGGGGAATGAAAATGAACACCATTATGTAACACAACTAAAAAGCCTAACTTAACTTCTCTAAAGGCACAAATAAGCCCTTTGAGTCAAGACAAAGATCTTTAGAAGGTCGTAGACATGCTAGGCCCAAAGTACACATATGACAAGGTGTCGACCTTATAGAGGTCTTTCCATTGAAGCGACTCGACATACTGAGGCCTTGCCTCACCAAACGATGAAGCAAAAACTTTTTCTTTCATGCCATTGCATTAGTTTTTCTCATCTAAGAGACGTCTATGCCTCAATCACATGAGCAAAAGGTATATCCAAATAAGCCTAAATGCTTGACCCTGATACCCAGCTAGGACTGCTTGATTTTGACACCTAGCCAGATCATCCTCCAGACACGAGGTAGACGACACAACAGCCGAGAGCCTAACGCACTAGGGCTTTGTCTGCCCCTTCTTAACTAAGTCCCTTGCCTATAAATGTGATGAGGACACCTATCCACCTACCACCACATATTGGCTGGCACATTCTATATAAAATAAACATTCTCACCTACCACTACTCTCAGCTTGATATCTACACTTTCTCACCTCCTTTTCTCACTAGAATATATTTTCTCTTACTAGAATTAGAGGAAAGAAATAGTCATCTTCTTCCTTCAAGTTCCTTGAGTTAGCATGGTGGCTTGGCCCTCTCGTACTCTTCTTTATCTTACAGGTCCAAAAAAATTACCTAAACAAATAGACATTAAAGAGATCCAGCCCATACATCATCACCTTGATAGAACACTATCATACCGAACTCATTAAAGAAGAAAAATAATTAATCATATATGAGAGAAAATTACAAATTATTGCAAAATTGCTTCCACATATACTATAATCCTTATATATTGAAGAGTAAAATCCAACAAGAATAGTATAAAATATGAAATAAATTAATACAATTAATCATAATATAATTAGAAACACTAATTAATATAAAAAAATTGCAAGAAACTTTTATCTTTATTAGTATATATTTTTTTTTCTGTCAGTAACAGGAAACTTTGACCATTATAACACTTTAGTCAAGAATTCAATGAAACAAAAGGTTGAAGAGAATTGAAACATCTGCAAAAGTAGTAGTGTTTGGTGTATCTTTATATATTTATATTTTTACGTTAGTGCTTTTATAGAATAATAATATAGATAAGCTAAGGCTTTTTATATATATATTTATATAAGGAAGGACTTTGGGCAAAATGCAATTGTGGTCCAAATCCAATTGAAATTCCTTTTCAAAGAGGTCATGGAATGGATTATGTGTGGTAGACAGATAAACTCTTTTCCTAGATATCTACTTTTGAAAGAGAAAAGAAACATCTTTTTCTTTTTCTTTTTTTTTTTCAATTATTTTTCACATATATATATATATATATATATATATATATATATACTGTTCATTCAAAATATATATTATAAATGGTAAATTTCTCATATAAAGCTAACTCAACTTTTTATATGCAGCTTCCGGGTGAGGAAACAACTTACTTTTTCTCACATCACTATGTATTTCATGCAACTTACCTTTCCTTTATTCAATCCTCTCTCTAGCTATATATATTCCTAGAAATTTTACCTGGCATCACAAAGTCACTAGCTAAGTTTTGATAAATAAATTAGTCAAATAACAAAAGAAAAAAAAAAATGAAAGAACAAAAAAACTTAAATTGTATCACAAATTTTTAACTTTGACAATTCAATGCATCACTTCTTACAATTTTAACACCAATTTAATATCAGGCAAAATTATACTGTTGTTTTGTAGTTAATTTATATTAACGAGTTGGAAATTGTGTGGTGTTGATATAAATACTTTATTATTTTAATTGTTCTACATGGTGTATATATATAATATTTAATCTGTAGTTGGATCGATGATGGATTGTTGTCTGAAATTGTCAAAATTAAACATTTATGATATAATAACAAAAAATGGTAAAGTTTAAATATTTTCTTTGTTAATCCAATTATATAGTATATATTGCCTATGAGATCTTGATCTAGTCATTATTGTTGTTGGTTTTGTTATTATGTTATTACTGTATAAATATATCTGACAATGTACTATTTTTTTTAAAAAAAGGAAATTCTAAATCAAAATAGGAGTGGGGTTATATATATATATATATAAGGAAAATAACTTCATTAAACAACATAAAAAAAAGAAAATAATAATAATAATAAAGGTGGAGAGGTCCAAAGTATTGGACTTGAGAATACAGGTCATTCAAGCTAATGAATGAGCAACCTGATTTCCATTTCTCCCCCTAAAAATTAAAGATCAACTTTTATGTTATTGTAAGATCTCTTAACAAAAAAAAGAGCTAACCCCCAAAATTCAGAATTGTTCTCAATATCACTATTTATAATTTTGACAACTCGAAAGCAATCTGACTCAAAAATAACTGATTGGTAGTCTTGGTTCTCAATCCAACTATATATATATATATATTTAGAAAAGAGGGGTTTTCTACATTAGCACAACAATAGATATGTAAAATTTCCTCTTAATAAACGTGTGATTGAACTATTTGCCTAGGGACATGAGTGCCTTTTTCATAGTACCGTTGGAGGTCAAGAGTTTGAACATTGATAATCCCCTTTCCCTTTAAAAATTTCTGATGTATATAAAAAAAAAAAAAAATAAATAAAAATAAAAATAAAAATTTTCCCCTCAAATGCTTGGAATTAAAACAGAGACAAAATATCTATGCAATTTGAGACAATATGAGGATCTTTAATTAATTATCACGAACACGAAGAGTACAATCTGAAACTGTAAAGTCAGCAAACATGCATTGGTTATTGCTTTTGCTTGCCTCCAAACACACAGCAGGTTCTCGTCGTCATAATGGCAAGGCAGAAATTTAGTGTATTAAATGATGGACTTCAAAAAAACTCCACTATATTTACAACTCAAGTTTCCTCATCGTCAAATATTTCTTTTTATTTGATATATTAAAATTAATTTATGTGTTTATTAAGATTAAGGTAGTATTTGATAATTAAGAGCGGAATGTCTTTTAATGATTAAGAGATCTCAATAGTTTAGAGGTCTCTATAATTTAGAATTGAATATCTCTTAATCATTTATAATCTAATATAAATACTTGTTTGATAAATTTTTTTAATGTAACTGTTAATTTTTTTATTCTCAATAACTGCATCATAGCATTCGATTATTGATAATTGTTAGCTGTTAGATAGTTAAATAGCCATTATTTATAAAAGTTCTAAAATATAATTTTTTTGAAAAAAATCCTGCATTTTTAATTAAAAAGACTAAATTATCTTTTAAAAATAATATTTAAATAAAAAAATAAATATTAATATTTATTTTTAATGGTTATTGAATATAGTAACAACTAACAGCTAATAATAATTTTACCAAACACTTGTAACAATCAGCTATCAATTAACAGCTATCAATAACAACTAACAGCTATTACGAGTCTGTTAGGATTTTAGGCCAAACAATATGCGATTGTTTGAAACATTACATCATAAGTATCTAATTTGAAATACCTAGCATACTGTTCCTAGCTAGCATATATATAGGTTTACACTAGGATTAAACCAGTTAATGAGCTCTTATCTATTAAACCCATTACAAAAATCCATTATTTATTAGAATTTATATTAGAACATTTATTAGGGTTATTTAATATACCCAACACTCTCACATATTAGCCAAAGTCACTTTATCAATTCAGTCAACTATAATCAAATGTCACATTAAAAAGCTAATCTTTTAAGTTGGTTTTGATTATCTGAATCACCAACTAAAAATTCAACGATTGGACTCTAATGCAAGTTTGAGGATTCACCATTGAATTCCTCATAATTGATTAATCATACTATTAAGGATATATTTGACATTACTATTTTCTTACTTCATAAATTTCAAGTGTTCTATAATTATAAAAATTTCAACACCCTCAAATTAATTATTTTAATAATTTTTTTCAAAAGTACTAAATTTTTAATAATAAGACTTTTGAATTAAACTTGACCATTAACAAAATTATTATAACTAGTTATATGGGTGATTAACCTTTACTACTTATATGCCCATTAATATTTTTACATATTTTCAATGTGAAATTTCTAATATGCCCCCTCACGACGGACCCACACTACGTTGCAGATTTTACGTATAGGGGCTTCATCACCCTCGCAAGTAAGAATGAATATCTGCATCCACGAGTTTTGTATATTAGAGAAAATAAATAGTGGAATAATTATTTTAATACCATGATAAATTTTTAATAATCGAATTTTTTAATTGAATTTGGGTTAACTATTATCAAAATGACTAAAACTAATCATATGAGTGATTAACCTTTATTACTTATATGTCCATTAATATTTTTTCATGTTAGATTTCTAATAAAAAAAATTTTGTTGGTAAAATTGGTTATGACTAGGGTTTGAATCCATACGTCTTAGTGTGTATTTGGGATTGTGATTAAACTGTTTTTTATCAAACGTGTTTATTTTATTTAGAGCTTAAAAAATAATGGTTTAGAAAGATTATATTTTTTTAACTTTTTTCAAACCATAGTTTACACAAACCATGTAAAATTTTTTGAAAAATTAGAGAAAATGTCAATACATAATTTTGAAAAACAGCTTTAAACTCAATTCCAAACTGATTAATTGTGCAGATAACTTTAATATCATTAAATCGGATAAATACTATTTCAATCTCAAATGTCGAATAGGTTTTCAAATTATGTATTTTTGTATAATATTTCAACATGAGGATAAATTCAAATATATATCTTTTTCATATATTCTATAATATGTTTTATTTACCATTAACAAAAAAGAAAAAATAGTGCCTCCTATTAATATGATTTTAACTTTAATTTTATGGCATACCAAGGTATAACCTAGCGATAAGTGCATACTTCTCTGAATATCTAGAATCGATTACTCTCTTCCTAATACTAAAAAAAAAAAAACCCTGATTTCATGGAATTCATCATGTTTCTATTGAAAATATTTCATCCCTAAAAATATTCAAGTTCACTTGTCTCAAATTTGCATTTACTAATGATTCAATCTTAACTTTAGTTGGTTCACTTCTTCAATTTGCATTCTAAGTGTTTGTCTGATATTGTTGTTTAATTAAGTTGATAATTTAAAAAAAAAAAAAATACTAATGATAAAAATGTTAATTATAAGAATTGGAATTTAGTTTCAAGGTGAATTTAATAAATTCTATTAATAAAAGCTTTAAAAACAATAAAACAACAATCTCAAATTATTTTTTTCAATACTAAAATAATATTTTTCTGAAAAAGCAAATTTCCCTCGTTCAAAAAACTTAGAATGCAAATTAAAGATTCCAAAATTGCATATCCTAATTACTATTAAAGAGTATTAATTTGCCTTGGAACAAGTGTTTGTATAATTAAATTGTATTAATTTGAAATTCCAAGAAACCTCAAAGCAATTAATTACTATAATCACCAACTTCTCCATAATCATTTGATTCATTTCCTCCAGCCATTAATCAATCATAAATTTAAATTATAAAATGTATTAAGGAATTTCTTGTAACCTCAATTCACAAATGAAATAAAATGAAATTACATAATGAAATTTATTTTAGCCTTATAATTTCACATGGAAACTAGAGGATATTAATATAATTGATAAAATAAGAAAGTAAATTAAATATTCAAGTAAAATACCATCAACTAAAGAGCTTGTGAAAAATACATTTAAGATGTAGATATAGATATTCATGTCTTTGAAACACAATATTAATTGAAGTCAAACACTTCCTTTAATTACTTCAGGAGCATGGACTTGCATGAACTGGTCTCGAAAAATCAAACCCATCATTTGTTATACAGTGTAGCTCTTGACATAAGGTGCTTCTCAGAGGCCTGCAACAATTAAAATTTGAAATTCAAACTAAGTAATGTTTTTAAGTTGTAAACAGATTAATTAATAGTCATGTTTATTCAACAAAATGATAAATCTTATTTAGCAATCCAATGGAGATTTTCTAAAATTGTTTAATATATGATTAAATATATATAAAAAACACAAAATGTCTTGATCAAACCTCAACTATTAGTGATTTTCTATCTCCAACAACTCCAATTGGATTAATTGGAGAAACAAGAGAAAAACATTTTGCTATATTTTTCATACTGGCAATTTCACTACCCTGAAAGTGATTTTAATTTCATTAATCTGAAACTTATAAGTACCAAATGAGCAAAAGTCTAATTAAATCAAAGACAATGCAATGCAAATAAGGCACAAAATATTCCTTTTCCTAAACTATCAATTCTAAGAACCACAAAAGTAATTTCTATTGCTAGGCAACCTAGAATTACATATAAAATAAACTAAATAAAAGTCCAAAAAAAAAAAAAAAGAAGCACTTAATTTTTTGCTTGTTTTTCCTGGACAAGTATAAGAAAGATACTAGATAATTACTATGTATATGCATATATTATATGTATATATATATGGATTAAATTGAAGTACTTACACCATCCAGCTTGTTAGCTTGATTGCTGGTCTCCAACATCAAACCAAAATGAATATGAGGATAATGTGCCCACTAGGAAACAAAATTTGCTGGTCAATACCAATAAAATTTTGAAATAATATTAATGAAATTAAACCAACATATTAAAAGCAAAGGTTTGCTGATTTTTGCAAACCTCTTTGTCCACTTACATTTTTGGCAGCAGTACTGAATGCTTCTCTATGGCTGATATCAGGATTATTTGCTTTGATCCTCTGAATTTCCTCTCTATATTTATAAATAAATAAAATAAAGATTCGATATTTTAGTTTATATATGCATAAAATAAAAACAAAGATAAGAAAAGAAATTCATAGCAATGAATAAAGGTTATACAGTACTTTATGAACTGGTTATATGCAGAAGGTACTCGCTGCCTCTTCTCGGGAGCTGAAACCGAAAATAACAGCACATGAAATTGTATATATATATAGAGAAAAAAAAAAACAATATCATACATATAAAGATCCAAAAAGAAAGGAAAAATCAAATTAATTTATAAAAAAATTAAGACCAATGAGCTTTGATTTTGTTATCACGAGTTGTTTTCAGTAATAAGAAACTTCGAGTTTAAATTTCAATTAGAGCAAAACTAATTAAAATAAAAAAAGAACGAGTAAAATAAATGAAACAATATAAAATGAACTCACGTCGATTAACAACCCTTTCCTCAGTTACATTAGTGGGTGGAGCTCGCATTGGAATCTTATTATTGCACTTTGATGAAGAACCTAAATCAATTCTGTAATCGGGCAAGCTGTAATTTGTAGCCTAAAGAAATAAAAAAAATATATGTATATATTTAATTTAACAAAATATTGAAATCAAGAAATAATGATAATAATAAAACCCATTTTGTTTTCTTGAATTTTCTTTAATTTGAGTGCTTTTGTTTTATATAAAGTAGCTTTCAAGTACAAAAACCTTCCTCTATACGTTGATATGTTATAGCCTCAAAACACTGACAATATAGAGAGAGAAAATATGATTGTATAAATTCATATGTTAAAATATATATATATATATAGAGAGAGAGAGAGAGAGAGAGAGAATTGAAGTGACTGAATCGGTTAGAATTGTATAATAATTTTATAAAAATAAATAAATAAATATAAAAACCAAAGCAAATAAAACCCACATTGACAGGTGATGAAATAAAAGCTTTTAAAGATTGGGGATCTTATTGATTCTTGAAATGTGTATCCACACACTATGTGTATCCACACACACATATATATATATATTAGAAGAGTTGAGAGGAGACAAAGATCAAGAAAAAAGAAATTAAAACTAAATATCCCTAAATCAAAACTGAAATTTGTAGAAAGTAACTCGAGAAAAGGCCTAATTTAAAGATAAAAGTAAAATTATTTGAAAAAATTTCTGAGTTTGAGTCTTTTTATTTATATTAGATGTGAAATTTAAATATAATGTCTTAAAAAAAACATTCACCCTCTCCTATAATATTAATCATTAACAATCAAGGTCTCACAGATGAGTAATCTAATCACACGATATCCCGTAAAAAAAAAAAAACAAAGAAAGAAATAAAGAAAACCCTAGCTACTATAATATAGAAACTAGTAGATTCTACTATTTGTAGGTCCTGATGGCTGCTGTGGCCGCAAATTTCAGCTCTATCTACAAAAAGCGGTAAAAATAGGTTTCGGTTATGGCGGCTGCAGCCATAGGTTGTATTTATTTTTTTGTAATATAAATACAATTTCTTTGCAGTTTGCAGATTTAAGGGTTTCTATGATTTTTCTCAAAAGACCAAAAAAGAAAAAACCCTAGAGTTAATATGTATATACTCTAATAACATCACCTGAACATCTTGCCATGAAAGCGACTGAAAGGCAGCTGCCATGTTCACGGACCATAGATTGCCGCAGTGCCCACATCGGACTGTCACAATGTCAAACAAGCTGCTGCATGGAACACTCACCTGCGCAGTAGCTCTCTCCATTAATATAGAAATCTAGCTGTGGGTATTTTCTTCAGTTGGAGAATATCGAGATCAAAAGCAAATTAACAAGAATTGGGCGAAACTGATATCTGATGTAAACAAATCAACAAAATCAAGATTCATGAGCTGGTGAATGCTACTCGAGTCACCATTTGCTGCGAGACTCTGAGAGATTAAGAATTCAAATCCTAGTCTAAGCCTAAGAAAAAAAAAAAAAGTGTAGAATTGGGTTGTCTTTTATCTTCTTGGGTTGGGTGTTTTTGAAGAAAAAAATAGATAAAACTGAGATCTTATCATTTTCTTTCCCCATTAGCTAAAGAAACTTGATTTCTGAGCAACACTTTTATGGTGCAGAATTTTAGCGAGCTAGGGAAATTAAAGGCGAGGATATAAAGAGAGAGAAAAACAAGTGGAGAAGGAGTTGTCTTCGTCAATTTAAATATTAAAAACATATTATATTGTATTGACTTCAAATAGTCTCTCTATTCATGAAAATAACACAAAAAATACAACCCAGAATAATTTCTTTTTCTAACTCGGTGGTCTGTAGCAGCAAAATATAATACAGCACCTTCAGGTCTGACTTTTCTTTGACTGCAAAAGAAAGAAGAAAAAGAGAAGTCCAACGATGGAGACCTGACTGTATAAAAAACAAGAAACCCTCGGAAAGAAAAAAAAAATTTAAATATAATTAGCACGAGAGCCTGAGGATCAGCAGAGACCACAGACTATCTTTTATCATGATCTAATATACATAAACATATATATAGTTTATTTCTTTATTTGAGAATAGAGATACAGAGGGATAGAAAAAGCACAAGAAAACAAAACAAAACAAATAAGGACCCCCAAAAGAGAACAGATCCCATTAAAGAAGAAAAGAAAAAATCAATGAGATATATAAAATATATACCGCAAGAACAATATTGCAAAAGTTGCAAGGGATGTAGCAGAGTTGATCTGGCACAACATCGATGCAGCTTGACATCTTCTTTTATTTTGTTTTGTTTTCTTAGGCTAAAAATTAAAAATTCAAGATTCAGAATTTCCTTAACCCAAGAAATCAGGAACAAGAACAAGATCAAGAAACAAAAACAAGAAAGATAAAGAAAATCAAGAACAAGAAGAAGAAGAAGAGGAAGAACAAGAAGAAGAAGAAGGAGAAGGAGGAGGAGGAGGAGGAGGAGGTCTTCTTGCAAATTGAAAAGAAACACAGAGAAGAAGGCAAAGCAAGGGCAAGGCAAGGCAAGGCAAAGCAAAAGGCTTTTATTCTCTCTTGCTGTATTGTATCACAACAGTAAAACTCTGTATGGCCCATATATAGAGAAGGAGAGAGGAAATCCAAAGAGAGGCATAGCCAATTGGATTTATCATTTTAGGCCTTAGAAAGAGGAAAAAAAAAAGGGTTGGGTTTAGTGGTGCTCAAGGCAGGCAGGCAAAAATGCTGGGACAGTGAAAGGGAAAACAAAATTAAAAAGAAAAGGGGTGAAAAATAATAGTAATAAAAATTACAAAAAAAAGAAAAAAAAAAAGAAAAAGAAAGAAAAGAAGGGATATTAGGGTTTGAGTTGGGAAGAGGATAGATAGCTTTTGGCAGAACTAATAGCAGATTTGAACTTTGTAGGTATCATGATGAAGTGAGTGTGACCACTCTTCTCATTTCTGCTTCTCCACAGCGGACGAGGGGGGCGATCTATTTTTTTCATTTTCATTTTCCTTTCCTTTCAATTTCAATTAATTAATTAATTAATTATTTTTTCTGTCCTTTTACTATTTCAACTTACAAAAGAAAGAAAAAGAAAATTATTTATTTTGCTCATCAATCTTTTCACCTGGAGAGTTAATGAATTTTGGTTGGAGTTGTCTCTCATAATTGGAAAACTACAGGTCACAACTATATTTATTTTAAAAAAAATTATAATAATTTATTGTGGAAAAAATTTATATCTATTGGAAGAAAGAATTTGATGTGAGTAAGATTTAAATTCTAACGTTAGGTGTAAAACATTCTATTTTTTAATTATACCGTGGTAAAAATTTATTAAAATGTTTGCAATTGTGAATTTTTAGAGTAAAGGTAAAATAATATTATTTTATGTCACATATATAAATAAAAAAAAAATAATATGCACAAGAAATCATTATGGTAAAAATGAGGATGTTGAAATGGGAGAAAATTTTCAGTAGACTACATATGCATTTATATGATGGTAGAAATGGTTTTAATTGGAAAATAAAAAATAAAGAATTTTTTTTTATGAAGAATGAAGATAAATAAACTAATATAAATTTATCGTATAAATTCTTTATACATGTAGTATTAGATTATATTTTAATATGAAAAAAGAAGTTAAGAGAAGAGAAAGTGAAATGGTTTATATATATAAATTAATTATAATTATAGACTGATAAATAAATAAATAAATAAATGAAAAATCATATTATTGATGTTTGAATTTTTAAAATATGCTAATTTGATGTTTAAACAATTATTTTAATTGAATAAATATATAAATTTTAAAACATAATCTCATAAGAGTATTTTTAACTGTTTAGTGATTATGAGAGTGCTAACTAAGCACTACGTGGGCCTATATATACAAAAAAGATCCTCACATCACTTGCCACGTGTGACACTAAAAGTTCAATTTTTCGGTATTTTTGAACCATTTCTCTTCAAAACTCATGTACGTGACCCATCACCATAATCAACATAATCGTTTTCCAATTCTAAGGTTTCACTTTCGCTATCATATTCAATTTCACCAATACCATCATCATCTTCTTCTTCTAAAGAAAGAGTATTGTGATTCAAAGAAATGACAGAGAAGAAGTGGAGAGAGAGTATGCAAAGAAGAGAGAATGTGTAGTGGATGTTGAATAAAGAAAAGAACAGAGTCTTTTCATAACTTCATCCTTCTAGTGTTTGACTGCCTCGTGTATTTTTTCTTTGCTTTGATTATTTCTATTATGATTATAAACAAACAGAAAAAAATAATCGCTTTTTATTTGAAAAGCTGAATCACTCTTATCTAGTTAGTTAAAATTTATTTGTTTTATTTGTAAATTTTGGTATGAAATTTTCTTTATTATTTAATTAAAATTTAAATTTTATAACTTGAGATTAATGTATTATAAACTTACATATATATTCACGAGAAAATCAATGACTTTTCCCTTGCATGGCCAAACCAACAACTTGTAATACATATAAATAATAATAAGTTTTATATTTTGTCTTTTAGTAGACTTTCATCAATTGTAATTTAATGAACCTTTATTTTTATGATATAATCAAAAGTATATATTAATATATTTTTTTTTCTGTTACCACGACAATATAAAAAATAATGTAATGTTCTTTTTTTAACGATTTTCAAATGAAAAGTCAAACGACTAATGAGATTTGTAAGGAAGGCCAAGCAAGTTCAAACCAAATCAACATTGAAAATATTGGTATGCCTCCTATTCCTAAAAAATTAAAGAAAACTAAGGCTACTAAAAAAAAAGAGAATAAGGGCTTTAGGAAAAAATCTGCCATATGGGATCATTTCACTAGAAATGATGCTGCTGCTAATCCTATGGCGTCTTGTATTTATTGTGGTAAAAAATATGCAAGTGACAGTAAAAAAAAATGGCACTAGCAATTTATGGATCAATTTAGAGTCACAGTGCAAAAAATATCCATATAGAGTGCTAGACAAAAGGAAAAAGACCTTAGATTTTGTGCTAGAAAGTGAAAGTCAAGGGGGAGATGGTCCTAGTATAAGTATATTAAGGGCTGTTCATTATGATCCAGATGAAATTATAATGGAGATAGCAAAAATGATCATAGTTGATGAGCTTTCTTTTCGGATGGTAGAGGGGGAGGGATTTAGAAGCTTACTTAGAAGATTGGAGCCTAGATTTATTATCCCTTCTCACATGAGTGTAGCGAGAGATTGCTAGAAACTTTACCATGAAGAGAGGGTGATGGAGAACAACAAGATTTGGTATTTTTCATATTTGTATTTATATATTTTTGGTATTTTTATTTTTCTTAATTAGTTTTAATAGAAAACTTAGTTTTAGGCGTTATTTAATGTATTATATTAGTTTTGATTTGTTTCTCTATTTAAGTTAGTTTTGATTTATTTCCTTATTTATGTATATCTGGTGATTTGTTTCCTTTTATGAATAAATTTATTTATTATATTTTAGGATTTTTCTGAAAGTTATTTCCTATATATAGTTATGTAAACCTTAGGGTTGGGGAAGTTTTGATTTGAATTAAAAATAACCTTTCTGTTGAAAGCTGTTTCTTCCAATTTTCGGTATTCTTTTTGAATCAACGAATTTTGATGCCTATTTCCTGGTATTTCTAAAATCAACAGATTATAGAAGATTATTTTTCAGTATTCGTGCGCGAATCAACGGATTATAATAGGATTCTGTTTTTCTATTGATGGCATCCTCTCCATTGATGTCATACAAAGTATACTAGATATATTTTATACTTTGATGAGAAGATTAAAGTGCCTCTTAGAGAAGAAGATTGGAAAATTGCAATATATTTTGTCAAGTTCTTGAAATTTTTTTATAATGTCACCTTACGTTTTTCAAGTTCATTATATGTGACATCTAATGGATTTTTTTAAAGAACTTGTGTTAATTCAAAATAAACTATCTCAGTTGTGTAAAAATGAGAATGTTCTTTTGGCTTCTATGAGAGAAAGAATGATGAGCAAATTCTATAAATATTGGGAGAATTTTGATAATATCAATCTTTGTTTGTATGTTGCAATAGTTTTGGATCCATGATATAAATTGAAGTATGTTAAGTTTTGCTTTGATGAAATGTATGATTTAACCAAATCCAAAGCTATAACCGAGAAAGTGGAGATAACTTTGAATCGCTTTTTTGACTATTACTATGATTGTAATTCAATATTAAATTTAGGACATGAAGCATGTAGTAGAGCAAGTGAAGCTTCCATTGATATGGTTATTGATGAGGAGGAAGAAGATATTTATAAGATGATGGAATATAAATTTGAGAGGCATTTGGAAGAAGAAGAAACAATAGAAACAAAGTCAAAGGTTACAAAGTACTAGTTGGAAAGTTGTAAGAAAATGAGTGATGACTTAATATACTAGGGTGGTGGAAACACAATACTTTAAAGTATTCAGTTCTCTCTTTGGTTGCAAGAGATATTTTGGCTATACCGATCTCTATTGTGGCTTCTAAGTCAATATTTAGTACAAATGGTCGCATTTTTGACTCATTCAGGAGCTTCTTATCTCCTAAAACAGTTGAGGCCCTTGTTTGTGGCCAAAGTTGGTTACAATCAAAGTCAATCCCAATTGACATTCGACTATATTGAAAAGTATGAATAAATTATTGAAGGTAAATTCTGCACTTTTTATTTATAAATTACGCAACTCTGCACATTTTATTTATAAATTCTGTTGCATTGCATATTTTATTACTAAATTCTGCTCATTATATTTTACATAAAATACTAAACATTTTGCTAATTTTTTTGCATATAATGAATTCTGCATATTATGTTAAAAATTCAGCATATAATAATGATTCCTGCACATATTGCAATGCAGAAATTTCTGCTTATATATATTGCTATTCTATTTTGTATAAAATTTTATCTAATTTAATTTTTCTTTTACTTGTAGACTTCTTAAAATTAAGTGTTAAGTCCAATTTGGAACAAACTATTTTGGATGGATGAATGTTTTGCAAATATTGTGATTGAACAAAGATTTACTTTATTAATATACAAATTATACTTTATATTTTCTAGAAATTAAAAATATTTACTGAATTTCTATGTTTTTGGAGGATTTTTGTGTTGTTATTTTGATCATTACTAATTTTTTTTTAGAGATATTTCATTCTAATTTTATTATTATTATTATGCTATAGATTTTCAAGTATACAACTTTTTTTTAATAATATTGATAAAATTGATTGTTAATGTGATTTTATTTTAATGTTTGTTAAATTTCATGATCTTTTCAATTCTTTTTATTTTATTTATTTATTCATTTTGTTAAATCGACCAAATCGACTATCCAAATTGAATCGAAATAACTTTGGTTTGGATATTTTTTATTATTACTTGGTTTGATTAAGAGTTAAAATATTTAAAAACTGATTTTGTTAGTTTGGTTAGAAATATGTATTCTAAACTGATTAAACCGAACAATGAACACTCCTACCATCAATCATTGTCAAAGATAACGAATTTAATTCGTTATGTCGTTTTCTATTAGACTAACCCTAAATCAGACTTATAATCAAATACCTCCGATGATTTATTTCTTATACTTTAATCTTTTTGTAAGATTAAACTAATCCATAAACTTCAAAGCTGGCAACATTACATTAGTCTCTTTATATACATGCTACCAAAGACAATTCTAAAAATATAAGCATACTAAAGAAGAACGTATCAACTCAACAAGAAGAATGGTACTTTATCCATCAGAGGAAAAGTTATGACAGTTGTCCATTATAAAAATTTTATTTTTATAGTTTTTTTTTTACATGTAATTTCTACAAAGTATGATCCTGAGATTTTTGAACATAATGACAATAAAAAAAATAAAAAAAAATCATGCATTTCCGTTACACATCAAATTAGGCCGTATCAAACAAAATATTGATATACACTACAATTTTGTAAAAAAAGTTTAAAAATAGTTCACCTCAAAAGTATATATATATAAACGACAATTACGGTATAAAAAATTTTATATTATAGAAATGTAATAACTAATTATAGTTTTTTTTTTTTATTTTTTTATTTTTTATTTCAATAAATTAAAATATAAGTATACTAAAATCATTCATTATGCTTGAATTTTAAAGTAAAAAATAATGTTTATGTTGAATAATGAACTTTGACTTAATATTATTAAAATTTTTTTATAGTTGCATGAATTTACACAAGTAGTAAAAATTAATTAACAAAAACTAAAAAAAAATAAAATAACATACTTGATAAAATTAAAAATTAAATATATCTTATTAAAAATGTTAATCCCTTCCAATAAAATGATTTTAAATTCGTCATGTTTATCAGAATATTCATTTTCACCAAATTACTGTTTAAAATCAAAGTCGTTTTTATCTCTATTTCTCATATAACAGAAAAAAAGAAAAACAATACAAATATTTATAACTCAATCTATTCATATATCTTACCAAATATAAAATCACATTATAAAACAATTCATCATACCATCTTTTAGGGGTGATAGTTCGTATTATCGTATTATGAATCATATCAAATTATAAGTGTTATGAAAAATAGATTAATACAAACACAATATGATTATTTAATTATGATAAAATTTTCAATCCGAACATGACTTATTTATTAATTGGGTAATACGAACACAACACGTATAATCATTTATTGAAAATGTTGCGTGTAATTATGACTTAAGTCTTAATTTCATCCATATAAATTATTAATTTGTTTTGAATTGATATTTTTCAACTATATATTTACATAAAAATTAGATAATAAAAATCAATTTATCATTTTATTATCTATCAAATACTTAATATTCAAATTCAATGGACAAATACCAATTTAAAGATAGAAAAATCAAATATTATAATCTAACTTTAGCCAATAAATTCAATATGCAGTGGAGAAAGAATTAATAACTTTTGGAATTGTTTCAATTTTGTTCTTTACAAAAAAGATGCTATGATATAATTTTCTTTTTCTGACTATAGATAAAGAAACAACAGAGAATTTTAGGATTTTTCTTTTTTATTTAAAAGAGTATTAGCTTGCTTGGGAGAATAAGATTTGTTTTAGTTATGTATCTACTATATTATACTGTTTTAATTTATTTCTGATAAATTTTTCTTCAATGTTATAAATTTAAAGGGATAAAAATATCTTTATTATAAATATATATATAAAATAAATGGATTAAAAGGTCTAGATGGTTTTACTGAACAATTTTAACTGTCTAATTAAATGAATAAATTATGTGTCAATTTCGAGTCAAGTGGATCAACTCAAATTCGACACATTAACTTTCATTTAATTTAATTTAATGTTTCATTAAAAGGCTCATATAATTTTATAAGGCATTTTGACAAATAATTTTTTTTTTCTTTCTATTATCAAGATGATTTATTATATTTTTTAATATCTGTATAAAAATCTTAAATGTCACTTATTTAGAAATAGAGATAGTATCAATTTGGATCATCTGTTTAATTTGGTATCTCATTTCCTGTATCATACATCTATCTATATGTCATATTATTTTTTTTTTCAAAGTATTTTGAACGTGAACAGTTTTTTATTAATGATGTGACGCATATATAAATGTATGAGATATAAGATGAGATACTAAATGGAATAGAAAATCTGGATTGAGATAGTACACTTGATATGGTATTAAGATAATTTCATATTGATTGAAAATATAAAATATAAGTATTTAATATATGCTGATGATCTATCACTTAATTAACTAGTTTTAGCTTTTTAGTAATAATAGCACTCAATATTTCAATATGTATTGTGTACTTAACACTTTTCATTTATATAAAAATAAAAATTTAACACATGGGTTAAAAGTATAAAAAATATGAAGACAGTAATTAACAATTATGATTATTGTTGTGAAATTAGGAGATACAGAAGAAGACAAGGCAATAAAAGCCATTGAAACATAAGGACACAAGAGAAGATGGATAAAGTACAACATTATTAGGATCTCTTCTTTGTCGATTGAGCATTGCCTGTTTAGCTTAGGTCTTTTTCCATGTCCGGTATAATAATTAGTCATGATCCCCCTTCGAACGTATATATACACCATATTATTTAACTTTGAAATTAGATTTTTTATATTTATTAGTTGTCTTCCTATCTTTCATATGTTTTAAATTTATACTTCTAATAATTAATTACATATCAAACCTTAATTATATACATATATATTTTTTTTAAAAAATACATATGTAAAACATATCTAATATTTACTATTATTTTTTATTATTTTGGTAAGGGGTGTTTATAATAGCTAACTTGTCCGTCTATCTATGTATTTTTTAATTTATTTAATTTTAATTGAAATTTAAATTTGACACTTCAGAATCCTATAAAATAGGATTTTAATATCATTGAATCAAAATTCATTATTTTTCAATTCATAATAAAATTATATTTAATTCAGCCGTTATAGCTATTAGTTATTTATCGGAGATTAACTGTTGAAAGACTAAACATTAATCATTAAAAATTTCAGCTTTCAGCGCTTCAATTGTAATGTTCAATATACTCTAGATTTTGAAACACAACTCTAACCATTAATTTTAACAAACACCTCAATATAGTGGTCGGTGATATGGTCAATATTTTCATGGATTTACTTTCAACTGAAGTGTATTTAGATTGATTCTTGAGTAAAATCGTCATAAATTCTGTCTATTCACTTATTATATGTTTCTATGTATTTATGTAGGAAATGCAAGATATTTTATGGAGAAAAAAAAACTAAAACCCACCAAATCAGATAGCATAAGGTGTTGCACATCAATGTGCATGAGCTTGCAAGGACAAGTACTTAAAGATGCCTAAAAGAAGTGCACAAGGCAATGCAGTACCTGCACAAGCTCATGCAACATTTCAATCTCTAATTCCAGCCCAGAAAGAGCACGAGCTCGTGCAACCCCAAAGTGCACAAGGTTGTGCATATTGTTTCGTCTCTGCCTCAAATTTCTCGAATTGAATAAAGCCAAGTGAAAAAATTCCAGAGTGCATGAGGTTGTGCAGTCCAAAAGTGCACAAGCTTATGCACTAGTAGGACAACTATATTTTTCGTTTGAATTATGTAATTAAAATTGAGATTTTAGAACCCATATAAGTGTACTCTTATCTCTGAAATTAGGGTAGGGAGGAGATTAGACAATGGATTAGAATAAAAAAAAAAAATTCCACTTCACTTTTAGATTTCAGATCTAGAATTAAATTAGGATTGGAATAAAAGGAAGATAGAATGTTTGGACCTTGGGAGATTCTTATTCCACCTTGTATCTTAAATTCTGCAATTTTCACATAGATTTTATTTCTTTACCCATTTAAATTCAGTAATATTGAATATATTTTTAGTTTAATTCAATCTATTATTCCTTTTCTTATTTTATTTATGAGTAGTTAAATGTCTCTCTAGGATTTAAATGTAGATTAGTTTAGTTATTGCGGTTATAAGTATACTGTATTTTTGTAATTGTTTGTTTGGATCTAATATATCTTCTTTGAGTTTAATGTGTGTGAATGTTTGATCACCATATTCACAATTTAAGATACTAAATGAAATACCTAGAATGAAAATGTAACATTTGTTCATGAAGATAACAGATCACTTCATAGAAATATGGGTATGTCTAGATGATGTTGAATATTTTTCATTGCAATTAATGAATATGATTTAATTCTTTTAATCATGAGAATAGATGTGAGTTTGACTAGAGGTATGAATAACTCACCTATGCAAATATGGAACCCTAAGTGAAATGAGAGAGAGAAAAAAGAATTCTGGAGAGTTATTTTATTAAAATATTGTAATCAATCAATTGTACAAAATGAATGAAAAAGCTATTTATATATTGTACATATAAGAACTAATCCTATGTATTATGATCTCAATACAACTAAAACACCTAATATATTGTACAACTGATCAAGTTCCACATGTACAATTATAAAGCATTCTCAAATATAAATTATGTTTACATCCCCTCAAGATGGAGGTTGTAAGAACAAATCTATCTTGGACTGCCTATGATGCTCCTTGCTGGACAATGACTTGGTAAGTAAATTAGCACGCTGGACTTTGCTAGCAATGTGCACAAGCTGAATGAACCCTTCTTTAAACTTGTCTCTCACAATATGGCGATCTATATCCAGGTGTTTGGTCCGTTCATAGAAAACAGGACTGAAGGCAGTGTGGATGGCAGTTTGATTATCACAATGGAATGGAATGGGAAGAACCAATGGAACTTGAAACTCTTTCAGCAAATAGGAGAGAGATTGCAACTCATACACTGTATAGGACATACTCCTATATCTAGCCTTTGTTAAAGACTGTAACACTGTGTTTTGCTTCTTTGTTTTCCAGGAAATTGATGAAGGACCTAAGAAATCAAAGTATCTTGATGTAGATTTTCTTATTGTTGGGCATGAAGCCCAATCTGCATCATAAAAGGTTGTGAAGTGTAGAGAAGAAGAGGTTGGAAAAAATAAACCATGTGAGGGACACCCCTTTAGATATTTCAAAATATTCATTACTATGATGCTTCCTGGGAGTACTCATAAATTGGCTCAGCTGCTGGGAGGCATATGTGACATCAGGTATGGTCATGTTCAAGTATAGCAACCTCCTTACTAGACTTTTGTAACTCTATGGATCTGTTAATAAGTTTAAGCCTTTTGGTTGAAGTTTAGTACCCGAGGGTAAAGGAACTAAAACTGGTTTACTGCCTGTTAATCTAGCATAGGGATGGCAACGAGGCAGGGTGGGATAGGGGTACCATACCCATCCCCGTCCCTGTCCCCACCTCACAAATAGAAACAATTTAGTCTTCATCCCCATTCCCATGGGAATTTCCATTCTTTACTTGAAATTTATATTATTATATTATATATTTTTTGTAAAATTTATAAATAATAGTTAAAAATAAGAATAAATTTGTTTAAAAAATATTAATAAAATTCAGAGACATAAAACATTAACCAAATATAATTAAAATGTAAAGGTGCATAATACATTAAAAATGTTCTGCAATGTTAAAACATTAAAAATTTAGCATTCATAAAAATATGATAGTACTTGAATAAATTGAATCTAATAAATGAAAAGACTTTTAAGAAATTCCAATAATCTCATAAACATCTCTGTACTTAAAAATCCGTTACATGAATCAAATGTATGGATAACATAATGAAATAAATAAACACTAATATATAATTTTGAGTGATGAAAATTAAAATATATATATATATATATATATAAGGATAACTAAGTAATATAATTTTATAGTATGGATAATTATGTAATTATAATATCAGATCCCACAGGGATGGGGACGGGGATCCCTGCAAGTGGGATATACATTCCTAATCCCCATTAACGGGGAAGAAATGATCCCAATCTCCATTCCTATAGGAAGAGAAAATGAGAAATCTCTGCCCCGTTCAGGGCAAATCTCACGAGGAACAGGGATTTCCTGCCTCATTGTCATCCCTAATCTAGCATCTTTGAGGATGTCCAAAATGTATTTTCGTTGGCTAATATTCATCTGAGTATTGTCTCTCATTATTTCAACCCCAAGAAAGTACTTAGCCAGGCCTAAGTCTTTAATAGTGAAGTGAGAATCTAGAAACTGTTTGAGAGACTGAATATCTGAAGTGTGGCTGCCAGTAATTAAAATGTCATCTACATAGATGAGGACAACTAGAAAACTAGTGAAGAGACAATGGTGAAGACAAAATGTCTTTAATTTGGCAGTGAACTCAATGTTCTATTGCCTAGATGATTGTTTAAGTTCATAGAGGGACCTTTTTTAATTTGTAAACAAAATTAAATTTTGAAATAGTATACTCTTCAAAAGGCAACATATAAACCTTCTCCTCTAAAAAACCATGAAGAAAGACATTGTTTATGTCAGCTTGATGTATTGACCAATCATAAGTAGAAGCAATAGCTAGAAATAACTTCGCTGTCACCATTTTCATCACAAAAACAAAACTATTTGTGTAATCTTGGTTTGCTACTTGGTTGTAACTTTGGTTACTAAACTAGCTTTGTATCTATTTACTGTACCATATGCATTATACTTCACTTTATAAACCCATTTACATTCTATGGGTTACTTATGAGCTGGTAACTCCAAAATATCCCAAGTATCATTAGGTTCTAATGCTTCTAATTCCTTAGACATAGCTTGTATCTAATTAGGGTCACCTTTTGCTTGATTATAAGTACTAGGCTCTTGAATAGAAGATACATTGGCAACAAACCTAAGATAAGAGGCATCAAGTATAACATGAGGTAAAATAGGAAAAGGATAGGCTTGGCCAGGTAAAGGAGTAGTAGACTTAGGATAACCAACATATGAGTAGTAATGTGGGCTATAGAAACAAAGTCATTTAACCACCTTGGTTTGGTAGTAATTCTAGTACCATGTCTAAAAGGCATAATGGTAGGGTGAGAAGCTGGAGGTTTTGCATCAGATATAACAGGAGCAAAAACAATTGCCCCTAGATTAGGTATATTGTTATTAAGAACAAAAAAAAATATATTATTGTATCATATGAAGAGGAAGAAACAAGAGTAGTAGATTGAGATAGCATAGAATCTATTCGAGATGAAGATAAAGGACTATTAGAAATTAGATGGCAAAGAAGTAATAGGATCTGTAGGAAAGAAATCATTAATTGGCAAAAGCAAAATAGTAGTAGAATATGAATGATGTAAATCAGAGTATGACTTAGAACATGATGCTTTAAAAGGAAATTGGTCTTCATGGAATAAAACATCCCTAGACATAAAAATATGATGATATTGAAGATCATACAACTTATAAGCTTTTTGCCCAGGTATGTAACCAAGAAAAACTGATTTATGAGCTCTAGCCTCAAACTTATGTTTGTTTGGATTGGTGTTAGTGGCAAAGGCAAGACAACCAAATACTTTTAGTTTGGAATAATATGGTGGTTTACAATATAACATCTCACAAGGAGTCTTCCAATTCAATAATTTGGTAGGTAACTTGTTAGTGAGAAAAGTGGCAGTCAAGATGGATTCCCCCAAAAATTTTATAGGTAAGTCAGACTAAAATATAAGTGCTCTAGCCACTTGTAATAAGTGTTTATGTTCTATCTCAACTGCCCTATTTTGTTGGGGAGTATAAGGAGTGGACCTTTGATGTTGGATTCCTAACTCAAAAAGTAGTTTTTGATAAGAAGAACTAGTAAATTCTCCACCATTGTCACTTTTAAGGATCTTAACAGTTTTATCATATTGGTTATAAAGTAAAGCTAAAAAAGATTTAATTTGGGAATAATTTTGTTTCTTGTCTTTAAGAAGGTAAGTCCATGTGGCTCTAGTGAAATCATCTACTATTGTAAGCATATAATGTGCTCCTATTATTGATGGAGTCTTACATGGACCCCACAAATCTACATGGATTAACTCAAAAGAAGTAAATGTTTGTATTGTGCTAATTGGAAATGGAAGTCTTTGCTGTTTTGAAAGATGACAAACATCACAAATGGAATTATAAGAAGTAGGATGTGAAACAAAAAAATAGGAAGATGTGCAATTTTAGAAGATGAAGTATGTCATAGTTTCTTATGAAGAAGATCAAAAGAAATTGAAAGAGTTTCTTTATTATGTAATGAATTTGTACAAGTGAAGAATTGTTCTACTTGAACAATATTTAGTTCAACATAAGTTTTATTGTGAAACTCAGATATGGTATTTATAGTGAAACAAGAAGGATCCAAGATGTACAACCCATGATGCATCTTTCCTACTGCAAGTATCTTTTCAATCGCAAGATCCTGAAATTCACAATGAGTATCAAGAAAAATTATTTTGATTATTAAGGATTGTGTAAGTTAACTAACAGATAAAAGGTTAAACCCATAGCTAAGTATATGAAAAACTTTGGTTAAGCTCAATTTTAACTCAATAATCACTGTACCTATGTGTTCAACTATTTTCATAGACTTATCAGGCAGCTGTATTGTTATATTAGTTTTAGGTTTAAAAAATGAGCAAGGTAGGTTATGTCATAGCACATATGGTTGGTTTTCCCTAAATCAACTATCCACAGACTCTCTAGACTATAATAAAAGTAATTAAGTGCAATGGTATAAGAAATACATACATAACTAAGATAGCTTGCATAACTTGTCTCTCCCACAACTTTTCCCATAATGCATTTTTGTACTCCTTTTGTGACAGCTGCAGATATAAAGGATGACCAATCATCTATCTTAGCCACATCCTATATCATAGTAACTTCACTCCCAGTAGAGTCAGTGACATTAGTTGCCCTAAATTGACTCTTTCCTCTCTTCTTTTGCAACTCCTCGTACCACTCAGGGTACCCATAGAGCTTAAAACAAACATCTTTGGTGTGTCCTGGTATCCCACAGTAATCACACTTTATATTTTCTTTCTTTCTCCAGCAACTACCTCTATATCCCTCCTTATTATTGTCTTTTTTAAAATCCCTAGAAGCTATCTATAACATCTATCATAGTAATTTGTACCTCCCTCTGCCTCTCCACCCTTAACAATATGGAGTAAGCTTTATTCACATTAGGTAATAGATCTATAAGAAGGATTTGGTTCCTAGTGTTATCATCTACATCATACAATCCCATAAAGAATTGCATTAGATTGTTCATACAATTCACATCAGCCACAACCTTGGCTCCACCACAATTACATATAGATACAGGCAAGAAGCAATTTAGCTCATCTCAAAGCTCCTTTAGTTTAGTATAATAGACAAATATTATCATATTTTCATGACTGACAGAGCTTTCTCCCTTTGTATCTAGTATAGGAGAGGTCTATTACTTTCACCGAACCTCTCCTCTAACTCAGTCCATAGCTCTATTGCACTAGACGCATAAATGAATGCATCAACTAAGTCTTTGGATATCGAATTGAGTATCCAAGACATGACCATGCCATCTACCCTTTGCCATTTTTGAAACTCCTTCCATCAACATACTCTAATTTGACCTTAGCAGTGAGTGTAATATTTATTGACCGACTCTAAGACATGTATTTACTCACATCTAGAGGCGAAGAGACAAGAACTATACCTGGATGGTCAAAATTAAACAATGTCAAAGGATCTCCATCTCGCAATTCCTATTGCTTCTGTTTCCTTAGGGTTTGATTTTGCATATCCTCGAAATCTTCTATCTTCTTGCAAAATTACACCATTTAATCGTTAATTCCTTATCAAAACACTCAATTAATAAAAAAAAACCTCTCGACTTAAGCCTAAACCCCTCAAATCATTCACTCTGATATCATGTACAAATATGGAACCCTAAATGAACGAGAGAGAATGAGAGAATAAAAAAAAATTATGGAGAGTTCTTTTATTAAAATATTGTAATTCAACTGTACAAAATGAATGAAAAAACTATTTATATGTTGTATATATAAGAACTAATCTTATGTATTATGATATTAGTACAACTAAAACATGTAATATACTGTACAACTGATCAAATGCCACATGTATAATTATAAAGCATTCTCAATTATAAATTATGCTTACATCACCTTGAGAAATGGTTTTATCTAAATTAGGAAAAATTATCTTTAAATCCAACTTACTTGAATGAATGATAGAGTACATGTGCACTAATTGCAATGAAAATCAATCACTAAATCCTAGGTTTTACCTTTATTGAATTGCAATTCTAATGTTAGTTATATTTATTCGGTGGTAATAAATTAAATTCTTTTATCAATTCAATTATCTAGATAATACAATAACAACTAATTTTAATGCTTTTCTTGTGGGATCGACAAATCCTTTACTCATTTAAAATCTGCTAACAATAATCAACCCTTGCACTTGCGGGCAAAAAAAAAAAAAAAAAAAAAAACCAATCGGATGTCTAATAAACGTCAAACCTAATTTACAATCATTCATCTAAATGGGCCCTAAATCTAACCAAATTCAATTGATTATCTATCCATAACAAATCTCAATTTTTTATAAGTGCAAAAGTTAAATTTCATCTTGACACCTGTATTTAACAATATTTTTTTAAATATAAGTTCCGAAAATAAATATCAAAATTTATAAAAGTATATAAAAAATAACCTATTAACTGTATTTTGATTTCATTTATAAGAATTACATATAACGAAAATTTGAGTTTATCACATTAAAAGGCATGTGAATTATTTAAATCCAAAATTAAAATATGCCCACACATGACATGGATTCCTTACCCAACAAGATCAAGAGCACATGCATGTGGAATAGCATCTCATAAGTAGAAAAGTGTTTTTATTTCAGTAGCTTGCTAAAAATAGTGGTACATTGCATCAGCTCCATATAACTTTGTAAGATGTGAATAGACCAATCATCAAAATTATTGTGATTCCACACTTAAAACTCATAATTTTGCCTTTATTTTCTCATTTTGGGAATTATTCTGGTTCACAACTACTTTTTTTTTTTCTTTTTTAATAAATTTAATCAATACCGATTTAACTGAAACTTAATATACCTATTAAGAAAGTGTTTGGATACCCAATTATAAAACTCAATTACTGTTTAAAAATATATATATCGATAATTAAAAAATTATTGAGTGTTTGGATAAATATCAATTGCAGATTTATTTTTTTCAAATCACGCAAAATTCAAACTTAATATCGATTAATTCTGATAATAATTTTAATACCACTTGATTCATTGTCTTACTTTTTATTTCTCATTTGGTATTTATTTGTTAGTAAAAAGTTATAATAAAAATCGTTATTGTACCAAAGCCCCAGCTTATTTTCTATTTTTAGGCCCCCTGGATTGGGAGTTTAAAAAATGTCAAAAGCCCAAAAATTTATTATTTTTCCCCTTAAAAACATTTTCTTGGTATACAATTTTCTAAAAGAAAAATTCTTGGCATGTTTTGATATATTATCTATGGCATTATAAGGCAAATTTTATAATTGAGCATTGCAGTCCCAAATAATTTAGATCCAATTGGAGAACTAGTTAAGAATCAAACTTTTCTTTTTATGCTAGATTAACTTGGATTGAGGCTTAGAAGCAGTTAAATTAAAAATTCTAAGGTAAATTTAATCTCTTATATCATTTATCAACTAGAAAATAATAATGCGTAATGTCATATTCCAACACTTTTTATATCAATTTATTGTATTGATATATGTTAAGGAAATTGTATATGAAATTAATCGATACACTTTTTCGAGATGAATTATAACAAAATAAAATAATGCAAAATCAGTTAATTAGGAAGGTGGAGTTGATAAAAGATTGGAACAACCTAATATTTTTCATAATAATATCTCACCCAAAAATGATAAATGATGAAAGGGAGAAATCATTTTATGAATAAATTAATACCCAACTAATTAACTTAGGCTAGAGTGGGAACTCTCAAGAAGTAAATTTCTTCCAATATTTATTTTATCCATTCACAAAATTTGAATTCAAGATCTTACTTAAAAAAAAAACAAATTTCTTACTATTTGAACCAACAAATATTTGTACAAATTAATTGCTTTAAATTCATGGCAAATTCTCTTGGAATTCATTTTCCTACTCTTTTTCAAAATTTACAGTACAAATTATTATTTTCTAATTCATATATGATATAGTAATTAGATTGGGTCTACCTAAAATTTTCTCATTATTTTCCATCTAAAAAACAATTACATACCACATAATGGGTAATCAAGAAACAGCCAACCACATAAAATATTATATATATATATATATATATATA